>MQRK01246963.1:13700-32191 GCA_001938485.1 Girardia tigrina
GAAAAATTATTTGAATATGTTCCACTTGTTTCTGCTTCAGCTGAAAGATCTTTTTCACTTTTAAAAATTTTGTTCACTGAAAGAAGAACCAATTTAACCCCAGATAATCTCGAAAAGTTATTAATTTTGTATTACAACAAATAAATGTTTTATGTTGGTATTTTTCATTTCATTATATTTTACCGTAATTAATACCGTAATTTTACCTTATTTTTACCGGAAATTATACCGGAAATTTGACATTTTTTACCGTAATTATTCCGCTCTCTAATCATAACCAAACAATAAAAAAATTTAATAGTTTTTAATTAAAATGTCAGGTTTTTGATAATAATAAAATAATCTACGCGTCCAAACTATGAAACTCAATGTGTGATATAATCATAATCAATTATTAAAAATATCAAATTTAATATTTTTATATATTATAAATAGTATTTTAGTTTTATACATAGGAATTAGACAAAACTATTTTATTAATTTAATAATGATGTGAAAACCAAATAATACTTGCACAAATATTTGAAAGAAAAATAAGTTCATACCTTCATTAAAAGATCCGTAATTCGATGATCTCCAAGTATCATCCACAGACGTAGGTTTTTCTATATCGTACAGTTCTTTTTCTAACATGTGACCTAATGTTAGAAAATTATTGATAAAAATAGAGTACATTAGTACAAAGAGAATAATACATTTTACCTGAAACAATCAAAAAAATAATTAAGTCATCCTTAATCCCTATATTTATTTTTTTTACTTAGCTGTACCACAAAAATATCATTGGAAGTACATGGCAATCATTACCCACTTCATAGTTATCCAAAAAATCCGCCTTTTATCTTATCTTCTAATCATAGGTCTTACTATACAGGAATAAATTAAAAATAAGAATTTCTAATAAACGTCTTTTGTCAATTTGGTATTCCATTTACTGATAATTTTTTGTACAAAAATATATACTTATAGAAATACATGAATTGTTACATTTCATTTACTTCAAACGAAACGAAGTATTCCGTACATATAAAGTGGTGTTCATTCCATTCAGGCTACCATTCAAGAATGAAATTAAATATTCACTTCCAAAATGTTTACGATGTAAATAAATATCATTCCGAAGGAAAAAATATGGATACAAAATGAGTACTTTTAAAAAAATACCCAACTCACAATAGAGAATTGTATTTCTTGTAAATATCTTCATCCGGAATGTTAATGGCTTTCTCCAGTTCTACAAAAAGAAACTTTCCGAGGTAAAAAAAATCGAGCTATTCATAATATATTTTAAATTTTAGTTTGACATTGATTTCCAACTTTGTTATACTTTTAGTAAATTTGATTATTGAAGTGACACGTATTGTGAATAAAAATGGTGAATTTGAAAGATTTAGTCCATTTTTCCATAATTAAAGCTTCTTTAGTTTGTAATCATGAAGAAGTCAGTAGAGTAAACAGATGAATTAATTTTCAACGAATAATGGAAAATATTTTCATAATAACATGGTTCCGTTTGAAAGTTTCGATCTGTTCATATAGAGACCAATTTATGGTTTCCGACATGCAACACTACTAAATGGTGTTGACTAAGATCCTTTTCATGTCATATCCTCAAATATTACATTTACATTCAACGAAACCAATTTACCAACCCTCACTAAAAATCCCAACGTTATAGCTCATTACAAAATCACAAAACCAATTTCCATCTCCAAAATTAGAACCATTAGTAATCCTCATGACTAAGAAAACGAAATTATTTTGAAAATAAAGTTGTCTTCACATTCGAAAACAAAACGACACTTAGGTTAATACGTGTTGTTTACGCGTCATTGTCTACATTTTAAATATAGTCCCTTATAGATGTAAACATTAATTCGGAAATTATTTTGCAAATAATTTCCAAACTCTGAACCAAACGTTAAAAAACTTATTGGTCAGAATAGACACAAATATCCTAGTACTATTATTATTAGTTAAATATATTCACAAAATAATCATCTTTTGTAAATAGTTAGATATGATTATTTTGATTGAATATCCATGCTTCATTCCATCAATACAACGTCGTCCTACCATATCTTAATTTGCGATAGGTTAAACGCTCTAGTTTGCAACTTAATACTTTGATAAGTAATGGCAGTCTCAATATTAATGATTCCAGCTTAATTTAATATAAGACATTCATTTTAAAAAATCCTATCAATTTATATTACATTTCAATGACATATTATTTTTTTGAACGCCGAATTTCTATTATCCGAATTTCTGATCATCCGAATAATTTTCATTATTTTGAAAATAACCACCTTGGTCAAACTTCCGTGAGTTTAGTGTGTTGGTGTACTGCAGCGCGTTTATTCATCATGAATAGCAAATCATCATTTAGAAACTACGTAGGTCACAATTACCCTGTGACTAGTCTCAAAACTGGATAAAAAATAATAAATGCCTATTTTGTATATCTAGTTTAGAAAAATGTCGCTTTATAATAACCTCCTCATATTTGCCAGTTTTAAATGTAAACTGTCTCATTCTATTAAACTATTGATTCATAAAAATATTATCATTTTCTCTAATTAACTATAAACTATTAAATTGTATTTGATGCTATATTTTCCTGTGTATAATAAATATTTTATAAATATTCCTGCAATTTATTTGACAAGGTGAAACAATTATTCATAAATCTTACCTTCTTCTGCACCTTTGGATATATACATTGAAGACTTTTTGAATTCTGTTGAAGGCAACTGACGACTCCAGGGCGACGGCTGGTTATGTTGCGATACCGGTTTTAATAACGACAACGGGCTTTGGTATGAATTTTGAAAATTATTAATTTGTTCGCCACCAGAAATGTTTAATGATTCGTAAGATGGCGTGTATTTAAAAATCATTGCTGCAATAGGACAACAGTGTCTAGGTCGAAGAATTGGATCCATGTTTCCATTTGAAAATTCATATAGATAAACCTATTATAATAGTTGATTTGTAGATAACAACGGAAGCTATGATTAAAAGCTCATTTTCCTACCAGTGATTTTATGTATCGCATTGATTCCTTTTCTTTAAGATCCGGTCGTTCTTCACAAATGTGAGAGTCAAATTTTGGAGTTGGTGCCAAAAGTGTCTTTGGATCATGCATGGCTACAATTTTTCTTCTACCAAGCATGAACTAATTAAATTAAAAATTAAATATTATAATGTTTGGAAAATGCTTTCTTCCACGCAAATTTGAAATGAATCACCATAAGAACAAATTTAGCAATATTTTAGAAAATGTAAAATAATCATGAGTGAAAAATCGTTTTTCACTTTCACAAAAGAAAATACAATCTGCATATTTCTTAAATAAGGTTCTTTGATAAATAATACTTAATCTAAATTTGATATGTAATTCGGTTATTCTGTTACTGGTACTATTTATCGTAAAAAGCTTCTGGAAAAAAGCAAATCCTGTTTATTTCTGCATAAGATTGAAGTTATTCTTTATTTGAATCCATCTATTTCAATATATTACTGAATAGTTTATATTATTAAAAATAATTTTCCATAATCATTTTTCCTTTACATATTTTATTGCGTAAAACAATTTTACTCCTATTTATTTTCTGACCGATGTAATAAGACTTATGTTTTGTAAGAAATGTGATCACATAAATCTTCCCCAATGTTACGGATAACTTTGAATAGTAAGCTCCGATACAACATTGACGCAAGGGTTCTCAATCATAAACTCTGTATCGAGTGGAAACCTCAAAATACAAGAGCTTTTGATCCTCACCCAAGGCTTTGAATGCAAGAGTGCAAGTCTTCAGTGATCTTATAAATTGTAACACGTTAACTGTCATCATAAAAACACTGAGACCTCCTGGTTATTTGTGCCGTAAGAGAAGCCTTTTTTTCTGTAGTAAGTTTCCACGGTCTTAGTAGTGGAGATAAACTAAATTTTCTGGAGTGGTATTTCTTCATTAAATACCACGACATATTAGTGATAAACATAACGTGTACCTCCAGACAGTTAATATCTTAAAAGAGCGCTTTGTTTCAGAAACTTTTTTGTAAATAATTATAGTAAAAGACAATTAAATTCTGCTTATATATTATTCAGAATAATATAACACTGTTGGAAATGGTAATGTACAATTTTGAATCCACACCATGATGAAAATATCAATAAAGATACATTCTCCAGGGTTTATTCTCTAGGTGAGAATCGTCTAGTATTTTACAAATTTCTGGATTCAAATTTCTCAATATTTTTGAAATACTTGAAACTAAGTCTATTTTGTTACTTGTAAATAATCCTTTTCCTTTCAATTACCAAATATCATAGTAAAAGCATAGGCTTTCACATAAATGCTCTGTAACCACACTATAACTTAGATTGTTAAGATAAAAGTTCATTAGTCCATTGATTGTGTTATTTTCGATAGTTAACAAAAGATTTCTGAAAATTCTTCGAGTATCTTCTAAAATCCTCAAAAATCCATAATCATAAGTTTTTGTCAGGCTCGAAATCTTTAGAAAAACCAATCGGTTAAAAGACAACTACTAATTAAATCTACCGTAATATTCCCTAGACAATGCGCCCCATAAATAATATGCACTTTATTTTTTTGGCATGAAATATGAGAAAATAAGTCTCTAGATAATATACACCTGAACCATTAAACAAAGAAGTATCAAGTATTTAATGAATGAAGCTTTTTAATTAAAAAACTAGGTTGCAGTGGCAAGTAGTGACATAGATGAAGCTAGTGGTGAAGCTGATATCATCACTTGAGTGCATGTGTTTATAAAAGACTAATCAGACATGAGTCAAGATTTAAGGATTATTAAAATGGATGTGAATCCAGAATAAATAAAATAATGTTGTGGATGGATCTTGGAAATTCCTTTGGGAAAATTCCATTGACAGCCATATGATTTGGAAATAGATAAATATTCTGAAAACTATGTCGATGATGTTCCTGGTGATGTAAAAATTGTATTGAAGAATTCTGAAGTTGAAGGATTACCGTATTTTCGCGCATATAACCCGCATAATTTTTTCATCGCCAGGGACATTTGGAGTATGTAAAAACACATTTTATCCGCTGTTTATCATCCTGAATTTAGTTGTTATCATGTAAATTATTTTTAGGACACACCGCCTATTTTTATACCCTGCGAGTAGCGTGGGGCGTAGATAAAATCACACATGAACTGCGGGTTATATACGCGAAAATACGGTAAAATAAATTTTAAAATGTATTGATTTTGTCATCATTTTATGTTGATGGTGGATCATAATAGTTCATGATAATTTTGCTAGGTGCGCTGCTTGTATCAAACTGAAGGTCAATTGTGCTGCGTACAACCGTAAAAAGTAAAATTAGAATTCTTGTATTTCTATACAATGCGTTGTAAAAATTTGGATCTTCAATACTTGAAAAAATGGCATTATCTAGGGAATAATACCGTATTTAATTTATTTGACGCATATGCGGGCGTCTTTTTGCTAGAGATAATTCTGTAAGGTGGTGTATGTTTCTGTGCAGTCCAAAGCGCAAGGAAGTGGTGTAAACAAGCTAATATTTTTGCATTCCTCCAGTCATAAAACATAACATTGTGTAACCTGAATACTAAACTCAGAAACTTATTCTAAAAGTTTTTATTTGCGTATAGCTCTACATTTCAACCAGTACTTTTCAAAATAATATTGCTCTATAGATTCACAGTTCATTTAGGAAATGAGAATGCAAAAACAAATTTTCTAAAAATATGCATTTCATATAATGAACCGATATTAAATAAATCTGTACCTATTCTTATTGATACATGTGAAAATCCAAAACTTACACAGAGGTGAATATTGATATATCATATTTACACATTGAAATATATACTAATGAAAAGGATACACAATAAAGGAAAATAGATATAAGATAAAGCAAACTATGATAAATGATGTACAAAAGTTCTTGTGTTTTTGTTTAGTGTTTTGTCCTTGCTGGAATTTTAACCAATGCTGCTATTTAAATTCATTTGTTTCCTTGCTCAAATAATCATATAATTATATCATCTTAAAAATGGAATTCACAAACTTATTTAAATGAAATAGTAAAAAATGCTATAAAAACACAGGAACTTTTGGACACTCAGTACGTAACAGAGCTAAGTTACTTAAGGCGCCTGAAACTATTTTAACCAATATGTTTTTAATAAAATTACTTAAAATACTTTTATAATTTGTATTAATTTATCCGTAATGACAAGCAACAAGAAAAATCTTTGACGATTGTATATGTAAAGTGTCCAGAACACCCATTAGGTATGGTTTATTGTGATTTATGTGCAACAACAGTTAATTTTTATAAGCAATGGAATTTAGAGTCTAAATTCTTTCATAAAGACAGAATGATTGTTGAAAACGCTAAAAATTCAAAAATTAAAATGATTTACAAGGTTTTTGTCAATGTTTTAAATAATTTTGAAAAGTTTAAATAAAACAGTCATTGGTTATGAGTCCTTAGAAAAAATAATTTTAAAGAGGATTCTTGTCAAATAGAACAATATTTTATCAAGACTTTCAAGAAACAGAATTGCAAGTATAATTAACATTGAAAATGAAAACATTTCCCCGGCTTCATATGTCTTAAAAAGAAATTTTCCACTAACTTCTAAAGATGCAGAAACGAGTTTTTCGAAAAATTTATCGACTTCAAAAAGAAATTTTCATCTTGAAAACATAAGACTTTCTTGCTTTCTATTACTATAAAAATGTCGAGCATTACAAAAAGATGATGAAGAATTGGGTTAATAAATTATTTTCTTGGTTTGCTTTTTTTTGTTCAATTGTGTTGAAGTTCGCTATTTTAGGGGTGCCATAGTTATTAACCAGATGCACCTAGTCAAAAGTTCAGAGACCTGAATTGTCAATGTTAGAGTACCTGCAATTAAAACTGGAAATGAATAGAGAAAGATTTGTTTATCATACATGTCATTAAAAAATAATTTTAAAGAAAGAAAATTATGCTCTAAACAATTGTATCATATGTGACTTAAAACAAAGTTCAAATGGCTCTTGAAAATAAATTATTTCGAGTAGAAATGTAGATAGCCACAAACATAAACAATCGGATAGTGCATAATTATCATTTTATTATAGTAATTTCAGTGATGCATTCGAATATAGATTCGAACATCTGCAGAATACGACAAAATTGTGTTAATAATTTTATGGAATCTCCATAAAATTTAATTTTAATGACTTAATTAATAGAATACAGTTTAACCAAATACTGCTTGTAGTAACTTAAATTGATTTATATATCGTCTTTGATGGTAATTGTTTTGTAGTTCCGGTTTTCAGTTCTTTTCAAATCCTTTAAATCCAAATCATTATCTTATAAAAATTTTAAATACAGTTAGTTCAATTTGTGAAGTTAATATTCCATTTGCCACGGGTTATATATTGAGATGTTCAATGTCATAACAATCTTGAAAATCCAGAATTACTCTAATTTCCAGTATCTAGTAAAAATAATGACAGTGGTTAATGCTCAAAACTGAATTTAAGTAGACATATAATTATGTTATTAAACATCATTAAATCTCTAAATAAATGATGAAGTTTTGTGATAATAGAACTGTGATTTTCATAACTTTAGTTAATTTCACATGAAAACCAAAAGGCTCATGATAAAGTTAATTCAAAATATTGAAATTATTCCTTGAAAACCAAAAATATTTAACTTTGGACGATCTTCTCGGTGACTGATCGAGAGACTAAATATAAAAAAATAAAATTATTTTTAGACAAACCGCAAAGTAAGTTTGCTTAATAATTCAATTTTTTATAATAATAAAATTTATTAATCAGAATTTTAATCAAAATTTTCCAAATCAATCTTATATACATCATAGTAATTCCATCAAGAACACTCGCTCCTTTTGTCTAATACTTATTTAATACTTATTTCCAGCTACCATATTTGAACACCATAATGAAAGACGAAGATGATCACACGATTAATACAACACAATAATCACAAAATGCATTTGTAAAAATTGCATATACTTTCTCTCCGCTTTAATCTTTTCCGCTTCGTAATCCATTATATAAAACAATTGTTCGACATGTTCTTCGATATGCATTTTAGTTATTCATGCCCATCAAAGTATAGTTTTCTACTTAGTTACACAAACAGATAAGTTTATCTTCAATACTCAACTCAATGTAGCAGTTCCATTTTATTTAACTGATTTTAACAAGAAGCGATACAAAAGATGGCTACTTTGTTTAATTACCTGCTTATTTATTTATAATGAGATTAACGGAAATGTAACGCAATACATTTGATTTACTAATTTTCCACTCCAATTTTATCAGTTATCTTGTACTTGTAAATTGTCGACAAGTCCAGTTGTTATTAGGTTGTAACATCACAATATTTGAAAATGAAAATCATTATTTTTCATTTTAATAGCTATCTTATTGATCAAATAAGCACCATTTTTATGTATACATTTTTCCAGGGCATTTTCTAAAAAAATATTCTTTCTTCGAAGTCTTTTTTCGATTGCTACAACATTATAAAATGTAATTTCGTCATTCGCATAACGAAGCATTTTCTTTTCATACATAGTGTTTCAAAATGTGAAATAAATTATAATAAGTTGTGGTTTACAAAACAGATAAATATTGGAAATAGTTAAGAATCTTGTAGACTAATTTTTTGAAGGGTTCAATATGTCCATAATTAATCCTGTTATGATCAGTTTCAATTGTTAAGTGATTGATTTTTCTCGTCAAAAAAAGGTGTTATATTGTTCCACAAATTAAGTGAACTTCCAAATTAAGTGAAGCAAATACCAAATCTTCGCTGTTAAATCAACTCGCATAAGACCTGATTAGCATCCTTCTTGATCTTTCATGTTCTTGTGATAATAGTCGATGGTTTTGCAACATACTTTACGTTTTGTGAAAAATTACTGTTTGACTGGGACTACCTTTCACCTTCAACAAAAACACGCGGTTTCCCACGAGGATTATTTTTCAAATCATTTTTTCCGTAATGAAATTTTTCTTACGATTTATGAGTAATTTGTTCTTTAACATTATCATCGCCAAACGCACTAGTGTTATTGTGAGTTCTGTGGGCCACAATATGCATCATTTTAAAGTTAAAAACGCTAAATTCTTGATTTATTACAAAAAATATCATCATAACTATATAGCATAAAATAGGTTTTAACTTACTGAAAAGATATCAGTATTAAAGAATTATACACTTTACACATAATTAATTACCTGAACGATCGATTAATTTAGGAAAAGTTGTGACATAATCATCACTTTTTACTAAGATCTTTTACTGAGATCTTAATATGTATGACTTTAAATTTGAAATAATTGGTTCAGTTTGAACAAAAACAACCACTGAAAACTATTGTTTTTTTTTGTTTCTTTAGATTTCTTTTGGATTCTTTGCTAATTATAGTTCATTTGTTAATGTCTGTCATGAGGAATTTTCCTTGAAAATTATTGATTTTCAGCAGTCGGGATATTCCACCCGTTCCAATAATGTTCCCGTGTGAAAAAACAACTTAATGGTGGTTTAAAAATTCTCACTAATTCAGTAACCGATGCAGAACTATTCAGTCGGAAATTTTCAAGTTCAGCATGCTACCGTGATCCTATGGTTATAATCACGCCAAAACCCATACCAAATTGCTCCCCTTAACTAACCGATCATTTTGCGAAAGCGATCGGCTCGATTGGAAAACTTGTTCGAGTTGTGGGCCCGAAATTTTAACTCTGAAACGATCAAATTACGCTCGATTCAGAGTCGAAATCCTGAAATCAGTACAACCCTATAGATTATGAAACCTCATTTCAAAAGAAACTCAGATCTACAAAAGCCAACCGAATTCTGTTTAGGGTAAATTTCACTTGATTTTCGTGGTCTCCACGTTATTCCAAAACAGATTCAAAGGCGATATAAGCGTTGTTTTTAAAAAGTACTTTTATATTTACTTGTTTTGAGTTTTACATTAACAAATTATAGATAACAACAAACCTGAATTGATTATATATTCCGTATGTACATTATTAAACTTATTAAAAGGTAAAGATGTTTTTAACCCGACGATCGTATAGTTCGGTCTATTTGGTCGATTTTGAAATGATTGTAGTTCTTTTTTTGTGCGACGTAACCATTTTTTCAGTAGCTGGAGCTAACAATCGCCACTAATTTCTTTTAAATATTGAAATTATGTGGATACTTATACGCGTCTCCTAGACCCAACCATAATATCATAGTTTCATTTTTCTACTGTGCTGGTACCGGGTAAAATTTAGTAATTGTAAGGATTCATTTGAAGATGGGCTAGAAATTCTGTAGAAAAACGTAATCCATTCATTAATAAATTTTATATAATCCTTTACAGTCCACTGCACTGTCATCCTTATCCTTTAACTGTGAGGCATTGATCACTTTTTCCTTTATCTTATAATTAATGAGATAAGTTGATCCAATTTACGTTTATTATAAATTTTAGCTGTTGTAAATCTTTTAATTTTTTATTATCAAAGAATGACTTTTCATAGAATATAAATTAATTTTTTTCTATGTTTAACGTAACAGTACTAAATTTATAAATGTACATAAGTGAAAAGATGAATGAAATATTGTTTAAATAAAAATCAAAGTAAAAATCAAATAAAATTAACACTAAATCAAAATGTACTAAAATTTCATGTGTAAATTACAAATCTTAGTGTATTTTAATTGTATAAAATGAAATTTATTTATAAATTTATTTAGGTGATACGATTGGTATCAAAATTATTTCTGTTGGAGTCGATACGCATACATGCATATTTTAAGTTTTTATTTTTAAATATAGCAATATAATTGATATATTTATATGTGCCGTTTTTAAATAAGTATTTCTTGACTTGTTGATTTCATTGTAGTCTTTTAATTAAATACCAATTTATTATGATTTCTTCGAAACTAAACGAAAATTAGTACGGGATACACGCGTACCAATGTTGTGGTAACTTATATGAACCATGGAAGCAATGGCTATATTATTCTTCCTTTTTTATAATTTTTGAAATTATCAATGAATAGTTCGTAATACATGGTTAAAGTCACTAATAATTCTAATCGATCATTGAGTGTTGCGGAAACCGTGACTCCACATTAAACTGAGAACGTCCGATTGTCGTGATTGTTTTTATTTTATTTTTTATTGTCCATTCGATTTATTAGTCGGAAAATCTGGCGATTATTTGCAATGATTCGCATCCACCATAACAGATTATTACAACGCCTTTATCATAAGCTACTTAAGAAAAGGTTTTACAAAATCTTGAGTGACACTTTTTACAAGTAAATTCAATATATTTTTTAGGTGGTTCATCAAATTTCATGTTTAAAATATTCGAATTTGAAGATGAAATTTTATCACAAAATTGTCTCTATTAAGAACACATTTTTATTTACTTTATTTTATTTTCTTATTTTTATTTACACAACAATTTGGATTGTCATTAAAACAATCTTTGTCAAAGCTTTCGTACGATTGCATTCTAAATTAAATTGAATAATAAATTAATTCTTATTATTTTTGGCAAACGGAGACATAAATAATTTATTAAAATATTTACTCAAAACTTATTGCATAAAAATTAAAATGATTATTAATTATTTAAAAATATTAATTTGATTTATTTATTAAAAATTGTAAAAACTAATTAACTTATTTAAAATTTTACCTTTATTTGAATTTAAAAATAATTTTAAACATAACATATTATTAGATAATAAGAATTAAAATATTAATCATCCATCTGGGTAGGAAAATTCAACATAAACATTCAAACACAAAACATCAAACATTCAAAATATTCCTCACATTCTCGAAATTATAAGCCTATTAAGATTGTCGGATTTTAGAACCCGTTGTAAAAAAAACGAACGAAAATTTTTTGAAAACTTTTATTGAATTGAAATAGTTTTTTATTATTAAATAACTAATTCAGAGAACGAATCAAATCATTTAATTCAAATTTCATCATTTTTTTACTCCACAACATTGATTTATTTGAAATTGAACACTTTTTTAATACAGAATTGACAATTTATTTAACTTTTTTGTACACCAATTGTAACAAATTTCATCGAAAAAGACATTCATATACGCACAGAATTTCTCCAATTACAATTATCAATTTCATACTCACACACACATTTACATTCTAACAATTAACCTGAAAACACATACCTGAAGACGATTGGTTTATTCAAATATAAACCAAACAAAGAGCACTCAATTAATGCAATGCAAATTTAATCGATTTGAAATCAAAAAATTAATGATCACACTGCACTTCCAATTCAAATTGAACTAACATTGCGAAGTCAAATGAAAGTGATGGTTTAATTATTTAAATTAATTTAATTTTAAGATATTTTTTTTTATTTAATTGAAATTTTAATTTAATTATTTTTTTACTTTATTTAACTAATTATTTAAATATATTTACTTATTTATTTAACTTAATTTATTTAGATTATATATTCTTTTCCAGACTAGCAAAATGTTCGGTCCATTATCTAATTTTCCACTCCAATTGAGATTTGTTGAAAAAATTTGATCAGACCAATTATTAAAAGCGACACGAAAATGATGTACAAATCCTTCTACTGATTCACAACTCTGGGGTTTTGTAGTCGATCCATCACCGTCATTTGTAAATGACGATTAATCTATTAGAGACCCTGTTAAATTTTGACAAATTTTGAAACCGTCATTCATTTAGCGACACAATGAGATATGTATTCCAAAGCGCTTTTGTCCACACCGATTCACGAATAACTTGACTTTCATTATGACTTTAAGAACAAACATGCTTTAGATATGTCTTAAAACAGTAAATAAAATAAGTAGTTCTCAAAAAAGTGAGACAACTATTTACAATTTTTTCTTTATCTCAAAAATTGTACAATTGCCAAAAGAACGATGATCAGATTTGAGATCAGTATATTGAATATATAGAGATATTCCCGTTCCCTTCGAATGGCTCTTTGCTCTAAAATGTATCCATTGTCTGAGAAACATTTATGTAATGGAAATATTGTATGGTAGATATATCATAAATGTTAAATATATTATCATACAGTGAAATAGATGGTTAAAATAATAAAAGATCCATTGAAATGATAGGGGAAAATAAAATAGAACAAACAAACTTTGATTATTTCATAATTAAATTATGGTTTTGATCGATATTCATAATAAAAAATAATTTTACAATTTTAGAGTAATATAATGTCAAAAATTACCTGGAAGATAATGAGAATCAGCTCATCTCCGGCGACTATTTTGCTCTTGGCCTCATTCAGACAGACATCTGCGTGCTGGCTGACATGAACCCCTGCGATATTGTATCCTAGATAATTGTACGGACACATTTTTACTTCCAGTCCTTCTAATGCTACTCTTTCAATCATCTTTTCTTTAATTGTTGCCAGAAAACCAAATCTCTTTTCCCAGTGTTCAGGATAGGACGAGGTTGATTGAAAGTCTTTTGCTTTATCTACATTCGATTAATCTAGGCTTCGCTAATTCCACAGTTTATTCTTGCTCCAGTTTTCCACCAAAAAATATTTTATTCCAAATTTCTAACGACTTTTAAAATTACCTTCAAATTTAATTGAATACTGAGAGAGGTGGTAAAAATATTTTAAAATCTTTTTAATATTCTTTTAGAATAAAAATTTAATAATTTTTAAATATATTATTTTAATTTAATTCTAGAAAATTTTTTCAAATTTTTAAGCAATATTTTCATTTTTTAATTATTTTTTAATTAATATTTGATAATTTTAAAATATTTTTTCTAGAATGAAAACTACCCTTTGTTTCTTACGTATGAAGCAACGCCAATGAAGCAAAAATTCTGATAATACACTAATCTACACCTAAAATTTCTGTGACAAATCCTAGAATAAAAAACTTTATTTAAAATCTAAACATATTCGAAATTCAAAACAATTTATCTATAAAAAGTATTCAATCGGATTTCGCTGGAAAATGGGCCGATATATAATTTAACATAGATTCTTTCACCTGATTCTGTCGCCATATGAACTCTGATAAATAAGATTCTAAATGATGTCTCGCAATTCACCTATTGTTTCTTCATTAGGCACTGCCCCACATACTCTCCACTTTTTCTGAATTAACTCCTGTTATGGGCACATTAGCAGAATTTTTGCTGCGGTGGTGTTAATACATAAGTATCAAACTTTCTCATCATAAAATTTATAATTTGCTTATTTTTCCGATTTTGAGATTTTAATAAATATTTTATTTCAAAATAAAAGAATGTTTAAAAAAAGAATTTAAATAATTTATTAAATTTAGGGATGTGCCGGAATCCGGCTCAAATCCGACCGAAGCCGGTTTTCGGTCCTTTTTACTAATCCGGCTCCGGCCATAATTTGGCCGGTGTTGTGCCGGATTTTTTAAGGGTATACAGATGTACAAATAAGCAAAAAAAACTAATTTTAGAAAAAATGAAAAATTCAAGCACAATTTAGAAAAGATGACGTTAATTTTAGAAATTTTTGAGTTTTTTTCTAATATTTACTGGAATTTTTAATTTTCTCTAATTTTTACTTCAATTTTTTGAGTCATAAGGCATATATACATATATTTTTCCTAAATTTAGTCAATGTTAATAAAGAAATAAACAATTCAGATACATCGATTATTTTTTTCAATAAGCAATATTGTATTTCAAAGAATAACAAATGAATTTAAAAATTGTATATTGCACTTTGTCCAATATGGCGGCTGTACATGCCAGTATATTGCTGTCTTTTAATACTATTGAGAATGTTTAATCAACAAGTTCTAAGTTGATTTCCTTCTCTAACATCACATCAACAAAGTATCTTAAACCACCAATTAAGAAATCACGGGTAAAGAGCTCCATACTTTGAGACTGTGTTGATGAGATAGTTCAGCACCCACTGACCAACAGCACGTATCTGCAGGCATCGAGTCAGAATAATGTCAGTACTTGTTTGAACCCGTGGTCTCACGGACAGAAGATCCACTGAAACCGTGGAAATATTAGGGTGAACCAAAAGTCTTTTCGTATTTTTTATTAAAAATTTAAACATAATTTTACAACACATAAAAAACATTTAAGTTTCAAAGTAAAGGCCATTTTAATCCATAGCTTGAACCCATCTATGGGCAAGTTTTGCGATCCCGCTGCTGTACCAATTCTTGTTCTTAGAAGCGAAGAACTGGTGACACCCGTTTTCAACCTCGGCCAGATTATTGAAGCTGCGACCACGAAGAAAGTGTGCCATAGAGCGGAAAAGGTGATAGTCGGATGGCGCAAGATCCGGACTATACGCTGAGTGTGGAAGAAGTTCAAAGGCGTTGAGATTTTTGATTTTTTCCTTTGTTTGTTTGGCGGTGTGAGGTTTTGCATTGTCCTGTTGTAGAAGAACTCGCTTTCGATTGATCAAAGCGGGGTATTTCTCGCCAAGTGCCGCATATATTCGATCAAGTTGGGCGCAGTAAAGGTCAGCGTCGATGGTACGATAATTTGGAACCAGCTCGACGGGAATCATGCCTTCGAAATTCCACCAAACACACAAAAGTGCCTTCCTTGAGAAACGATCTCGTTTCGCTACCGGTTTCGCCATTTATCCGGGGTCCAACCATTGATTTAATTGGTCTGGATTACTGAAGTAAACCCACTTTTCATCGCAAGTTACAATTCGACGGATGAAACGGTCATCGCGCGGATTTTCAAGCAATTTTTGACAAGTTTCGAAACGCTATTCGGCTTGAATTTGTGTCAATTCATGAGACACTTCTCGACATCGTCTATTGACCTTGCCAAGAGCGTGAAGGTGTCGTACAATGGATGCTTGAGGAATATCGAGTTCGGCCGACAATCTGCAAGTACTTATTGACGGATTTGTCTCGACGGCTTCACGAATTGCTCCGAAATCTACGGTGATAGGTCGGCCTGAACGTACCTTGTCTCCGAGGTCAATGTCGCCTTCGTTGAACCTTTTGAACCAATTTTGTGCAGTACGATTTGAGACCACATTATCGCCTTTAACTTCGCATATCTTCTTTGTTGCTGCAGTTGCGTTTAAGCCCTGTTTCCAGTAATGACGTAAAAGAACACGAATTTCAAAATTTTCCATGATTTTCTCAAAGACCATAAAAATTATATTAACGACTAATTAAAAGTTTTAATATATATTGTGATAGAGCAGTTCAAGAGCGTTAAAAACATATAACACATGTATATAAAATATCTTTATTTGGTAATAAGAAACAATTGAACGAAAAGACATAGAAAATACGAAGACTTTTGGTTCACCCTAATATAAGAGAGAGATTTCCTAGTTTAGCTAAAGTAGCTCGGGTGTACCTGGGATCACCTCCGACTAGTGTACCATGTGAACGATTATTTAGTGTGGCAGATGATCTGTGGCACACGATTGGATCCCTTCCAGAAAATGCTTCAAGACTATTTTTTTTGAAGTACAATATTGATTTAATAAAAGAAATAATAAAATATTTCAAATAATTATTAGTAGTTATTTATTCATTTTTCTAATAGGTACAATTCCCAGCTATTCTTAATTTTTTTCTTTAATTTAGCATAAGTAGCTACTTACTTAAACTCGTCATAAATCCGGTTGCGGCTCCGGCCGGATTTCAAAAAATCAAATCCGGCACATCCCTAATTAAATTATTTAAAAAATAGCAGAATCAAATTTCTTATAAAACCAAAACAAGTGACAAATAAATTGAAGATAATGTGCAAAAACGAATGTCTAATACACACTTTAAGTTAAATTTTCCTTCAATTTACAATCTTAAATCAAAGGAGACAGATTACGGAGTAAAACCCTATTTTAAATTCATCTTATTTCGTAGGCGTTTATTGCCGTTCCTGGCTAGAAATGCAATATAGACGGTGAGGAATGTTCTGAATTGTTTGTTGTTCTATATTTTGCATATGGTGTGTTGATTCGGATTATCTCTCCTGTCCAGTTGGCTGATTGGTATATTCTTTGATTCATACTATTTATTTTCATTTCCAAACTTTCATGTGAAGTGTAAATAACTTATAAAAAATATCTAAATTTTTAAGAGTTTTCTTTCCACGGTCGCTTGCCGCAAATAAACTTTAAATTATGGTTTTAATTTATAGTTTTAAATTTTAAAAAAATTCCAAAAGTAAATATAATGAAGTGAATTCAAAGTGAAGATAATGTTGCTCCTGGAAAATATTTTTATTTTTTTTAATCCTTGTCTGTTAATTTTTTGTAATGATTTTCTCATCATGTTTATTTTACGAGGACAAAAAATTAGCATTTTATATTTTTCTAAGACTTTTTGGCATGAATATAAAAATAATTTATTTAATTATGTATTCATTCAATTATTTATCTATTATAAATTGAAGTCGTTCAGAAATAAAAAACATGATTCAAAAATTAGAAAAAAATCATTTCTCGATGGAATCAATAGCAAAAATTAAAATGGAATCTCGATTTAACAATCTCACCATTGAATTCGTGTTCGAAAATCGGATTTCTGATTTGAAGAATTTTTTGCAATTGCCACGATGCTGAAATATCGAATGATTCTTCGAGAAATGTGAAACTCATTTTCTCTTGGATTTCATAGGCCTCTCGGCTGTGGAGAGACACTTCCTTTAAATAATCTGAGTGATTCACCTTGAAGAAATGACAATTTTATCATAAATATTTGAAAATTTAATTTTCAATATCATTTACATTATTTATTGAATTCATTTTTGAAATTGTTTCTTTTTCAGTTTGATTAAACAAAAACTATTTATTATGTTTATTAATAAAAATTTAATTTCCATTTTCAAATTGAAAAAAAAATGTTTTCAAAGAAATACTTTTGCAATTTTGTAATTTTACATAATATTTTTTTTAAATTTCAATGAATTGGAAATATTTCTTTTGATTTTGATATTATTTCAAAAAAAACTAAATTAATGTCTTATATCAAAATTTTAAAATTGGGTGTTAAAACATGTTTGATTTTTTAACGACACTTAAAACTTAGATTCTAAAAGTTAAATTTTTAGTTATATTAGGTGTACAAGTATGAAATGTGGATTAAATTTTGAAAAGAAATACGTTAAAAACAAAAGAACGATAAAAAAAGCTTTATTCAAAATATGCTCCATTACTAATGATACATTTGTCCCATCTATATCTCAAATTGTGGATACCTCGCCAGTAAAAGTCTTCCTTTTTTTCCATGAACCCATTTTTGCATCGACCATTTTTGCACATTTTCGTAAGAATCAAAGCGCTGCTGAGCAAGTGCGTGACCCATCGATGCAAACAAATGGTAATCTGAAGGAACCAAGTCTGGTGAATAAGCCGCATGAAGTAAAA
>MQRK01246963.1:41662-56430 GCA_001938485.1 Girardia tigrina
ATATATATATATAGTTATTATATACATATTTTTAATACGGTTAAACTTAGAAAATTGTAAAATTAAAACTCCTAAAAAGAACTTTGTTTTAATATTTAGAAATATCAAGAAGCGAAAATTTAAAAAGCAACATTTTTTAGTAAAATAAATTTTATTTTATGGATTCGAATTTTGACGAAGTTTGCACTGCAAACAGCTTTTCTAACAACATGGAAATTAATTTTAGCATAGCTTATTTAACAGCCGATAATTTTATCGATTCCGGTAGCTTGATTCTAGATAACTATCGTGAAACAAGAAGAATAAACTGCTGGTTTCATATCTCAAAATTAATAAAAGGACATAAAATATCGGTTCCAAATTTTGTAGATAGTATTAAAAATATTTGTATACAACAATTACCTTCTACAAAAGAAGTTTTCCAGCACATAGTTAAAGTATTTATAAAAAAATGTGAACATTTTTTAAAGAATGTAAATCGTTCTTAATGAAATTTATTGAGTTAAGATTGAATTACAAAAGCAAAAAGGAAGACAAGCATTGATTTCTAATTTAACGAATTGTGTTTCTTTTTAACAAAGGAGAACAGAATAATATTAAAATAATATAATTTTCAAATCACTGTTTTTTTGTGTTTTCTATATATATATATATATATATATATATATATATACTTGGGTGGCCATAAGTCGCTTTACCCAGTTTTAATAATAATAAACACAAAATTCTAAATGATAAAACTTTTATTTAATCAGTGTACAATAATAATTTCAATCTCCTTATAAATAATTGATTTTAAACCTGAAAAGTATGACAATAACTTCAGTAACTGTGGTCGTTTAAAATCATCAAAGAATGATGAGATGATAGAGAGGAAACGGAGATCATTGTAACATACCGCTTATTACTATTTATAAGAAAAAGTATCTATCATGGAACAGATCAAAGTATCGCGTTACAATAATTTCACTCTGTAGCCTGTAAATGGGTTCCTCGCAAACTAGCTGATATCAACAGAAATGTTCATGTTGATTGTGGAAAAGTGTGGATACTATATGAGAGAGCATAACTGGCAAAAATTGTCTTCATCAACAAAAACTGATGTTATCTGCGTTTCGTTGGTAAGGAAAACGTTCTAACCGGTGCTGGGTTACAGTATATGTCCAAATAACTCACTACCTACAAGCATTGAAAATGTCGCAATCTGAATCGAAGTTTGTGTCACTAAGAGGAGTAACTTTGGGAGTCAAAGTACATTTTGAATTACTAAGATATTGGATAGCAGTTGCCAAATTATTTTTTGAGAAGTATGATTTACGAGTTATTTCTTCATACATGCCCGTTGAAATGGGAAACAACAAGGTTTACATCTATGTCAATTACTAAAGATAGCATGTTGATTTTGTGATTTCAACATTGTAGTTGCGATTTGTGAATATTAATATTTGCAATTATATATTATTTTCAACACTGTTTTACATAATTTTTAAATTTTTACATAAATGATTTTTTAATTATTTACATAAATTTTTCAATAAATGAAATTCACATACAATAAATCACAAAAATGGTTAAAAATTACAAATTATAAAAAAACAGTGTTGAAAAAATAACATAATTACAAAGACGAATAATCAATACGATATTCACAAATCGCAATGGTGAAATCACATCAGATGGAAAAAAGAAAAACTCATAAAAAATTGAAGCATTTCTTGCTTGTAATGGCAATTATATGTAGTGGATTCCCTTCTATTGCGCTATTTCTGAAATATACTATTTTTTTTATTTTTAACTATTTGACATGACCTAATATTTATTGAAAGTTTCATTCTTAGTGTTCAAATTTATTTAAAATTGTGTAATTTTTGGGCCATCCTTAACGTGTATTTTAAGGGGTTTAATTTTACCACAAGTATTTTGAGGGACGTATCTTTAATATGATCCGAATATTTTAATATCTTCATAAAATATTTTTTAATTGTACTATTACTACATACAAATAACTATTTGAGAAACGATAAATTCGAGTTGGCATAAGTCTTTTTCATACTTAAAATTTCAAATTACTTAATGAAACTTTAAGCAAAATAACGAACTAGAAATTCGGAGGATTTATTCACTGAAGATTAAGATACTTCCCTGCACTTAAAACTCTTGTACCATTTTCATTTTTTCTTGAAATATATTTGTATTTTATTTTCTAATTTATGTCTTACGAGATACAAATCCATAGACATCGGCCAAGAACGCATAATTGTTAACCTACTAGTTGTCACGTTAATAGGAATTAATAAATTGACATAAATAATTAACTTTTTATTTATCAATTATACAAATTCAATGATTTATTCAAGAGAACTCAAAAGCCAAATAACATTATTATTCTTACACTAAACGAATAAAATTTATAAAATCGACAAAACAAACACGAATGTTTATTTACAAACACATTATTTTAAAAAGGTTTTCCGAGTCGGTTATTCATCGAATTGTTATACTTCTTTCCTCCGTATACTGAAATACCGTCTTTCCATTGTTTACCCCTGTCGGATCTTTTATCCTTCCATGAATTGGCCCGGCCTGGACCATTGTCTGGCTCCATTGGTTTCAGAAGCATCGAATCTCCAGCTGCAATATTATTGTTCATTATCTTTAACCATAAGAATATGGTGGGATTAAAATTATTCAGTACGAAACATTACAACTTGATATATAATATTTATAACGGGTTTGTGTCAAATGACCGAAATTAATTATTACAAAATTTATTTATCTAAAATACAATAAATAAAATAAATTGTTATGAGGAATATTTTAAATGTTGTGTCCGTCGTCATGTTAATTTTTATTTTAAATTGAGATTTTTTTTATTTTAAAGTTAGTTTTTTTCTATTAAAATTCAGATTTTCAATGTCTTAAAATTATAAAAATAAAGAAATGAAACATTCTCAATTTTAAATGTAAAAAACTCTCATTTTAAAATGAAAAATCTCAATTTGAAAAAAAAATCTTGTTTGATTTATGAAAATAATTTTGTAATAATTTCAGTCGTTTGAGATTCGATCATTTTGGAATTCGGTCTGTGAGGAATATTTTTTAACTTGGTATGTTGAGTTTAGTATTTGGAAATGTATTTCTCACACCCAGACGGAAAATCGATATTTTGGATGTTCGCGATGAATATTTATTCGAGCATAGTTTGCATTTTAAATTACAGCATCAGATATTTAAAAACTTAAAATAATAAATCATTCCAAATTTTAATATTAAAAATTTAAATAAAGTAAATAACTTTTAACTAATTTTTAAATTTATTAATTAATTTTTTTAATTTAATTCACACTTTTTAATTATTATATTTCTTTATATTTTGTAATTTATATTTATTAGAATCCGTCCCATCCGGTGAACCTTACTTTTAGTGGGTTCATTTGGAAGGGGGGTTATTATTCGTATTTATAGTTACTGATGAATCAGGTTTAGGAATATCGCAAGTCAAATATGGTGAGGTCATAGAATGAGTGAAAGAATTCTGTTATCTCAGAAGTATATTGACCACTAGTGGTAGCTGCAATTGGGATATTAGTCAAAGAATACGAAATGGAATGCAGAAGCTTAAAGAATTGCAACCTGCAATTCAGAGTAACCGCGTCCCAAAAGTATTGAGGAGAAAACTGATTGAAACTAGCATTTTCCCTGTGGTCTATTATCGTAGTGAGTACTGGACAACGCCTGAGAAGAACGGTTACAAGCCTTTGCTAATTGCTACACAAGGACAGCTCTCAAAAAGATCAAACTCGACTGAATCCCGAATAAGGACATGACGATTGGACTGAAAACTTTGTATTTGTCAAATGATTTCCACCCGATACAGAGTCTATAATTTAATAGAAGAAAAATGAATGAATTTTTAAAAGAAAAAGAGCATTTAGTTGCATCAACGATTAGTGTCAACTACGACCAGAACGTTGGAGATCTCCGATCACTGGAGACCAAGAAAATTATTAAAGAACGTTCTTTATCATACTTAATTTACAAAGGCTTCGTCAAAACTAATTAAGCAACCGAATAAATATTAACAGAATTTATATATATTATTATTTATAAAACTTAATTAAATCATTTTTTAAAATATGATTGCGGTACCCATTAATTTAATTAATTTTGCCCGGCGGAATTCGGCATTTAAATTTTACATTTTTGGTCCAATTTTATTTCAAGCATATTATGTTCCTAATTTGGTTGTATCTGTACAACTGGGGTTGAAAAATAAATTATATCGAATAAAAATTAAAAAAAATAATTATCAAATAATTACATTTGTTTTAAATAAATTCTTTTTCCTTTTTTTCTGTCATTATTTCTTAACATTATTTGTGTACTTAAAAAATCATCGATGGGTCTGTGGTACAGGTTTGAACTCCGCAATTGTCCAGTGAGTGGACTGTTGAATACATTATCGATCAAGTGCAACACACGATGCGAACTCAACGATGATCATATTAGAAGTTTCGATATTTTTATAAACTAATCAAGACGATATATTATATTAAGGGTGTGTAGTAAACTTTTCACTTGCAGTCTACTACAGGCAGTAGGCAGCTCTCAACGATGCTCTCTTTGATTCTTCTTGTAATTCGAGGAAAATAAATATCCATTTGTTTTAATCGGTGGATCGTCGAACGTGAGTTTTATTTAAAAATAAATTCGTGTCACTCGTCTTAACTGTTTTGATTTAGACAACAAGCTATCACGGCAGCATGAAAACCCTGAAGATAGTGCCACAGTACGACGGGCACGAGAACATATACGTGTGGCTCGAACGGTTTATGGAATGTGCAGAAACGCTCCGCGAAGACAAAAGAGCGAGGTTACCGCTGGCGCTATCAGGCGAGGCGGCAATCGTCTTCAGGGGATTGGAAGAAGCAATACTTTGATAAAAGCCCAGCGGCGCTTCGCGAAACTTTTGCGCCGAGCCCGAGACTGTCGTGGGTCAGTTTTGCTTCTCGACGACTGACGCCCGGCGATTGCGTGGACTTCTTCATGGCGACTTAAAGCGGCTCTCTGTCGTAATTTGCGGCAGCGAAGGCGGAGGAGAAGCGTTTGTGGCTCAGACGTTCATAAATAGTCTCTCTGAGGCGGCCATGAAGAGTGTCGAGGTCGAGGCGCTCGGTAAGAATCACGATCTGGATCGGTTGGTTAGATTGGCTCGAGTACATGTCAAGGCGACCCGTGGTCGCGACGAAGAGGTTGCGGCAATCGCACAAACGAGGGGGAAACCGGATCTGAACTCCTCGACCATCAATGGGCTGTGATGTTATCGATGCGGAGGGAGCGCGCACATTGCTCGTGAATGTATCGCTGGGATGGGGCGCACTCGGAATTCGTCTGACTGAGTATCGAGAGGAGGATGGTCACGGAAGCAAGTGTTTCAGTTGTGGCAACGTGGAGCATATGGCCAGAGAGTGCCGGAACACGGAGCAGAAGCCGACGGGAAACGAGTAAAAGGTCCTCACTACTGCGCGGGTGGGGGGCCTGGATGCGTTGACGCGCGTATTTGTTTTAAATTAATATTTTACTTATATTTTCCATACTTTGTGCAGAAATTCGACATTTTAAAATAAAATAGCGCAGTGATAAACCGAAATTATTCAAAACTATAGAAACCACTAAATTTAAATTTTAAGAGTTTACTTTTAAATTTTCATTTAAAAAAATCGTAATTTAAACGGAATGAAAAAATGTAAATAAATTTTAAAATTCCATTGTATGATTACGAAGACAATTTCATTTATTGTAAATTTAAACTACTATTGTTATTATTAGTTTCTTCTACCTTCAAATGATTTAAGGTTTTTACTGTGACATGATTTTTGTACACACAAAAATGACAAAGATGTGCATTTAAACATAGAAATGATTGTAAATAAAATTAATTTTATTTAATTATAACATAATATAATCAAACTTGATCTGCTATATTGCTCTCCATAATTAATTGGTCTCCAGTCGTTACTCGACATTTGGTTTTGACTACCTACTGTAAAAAAATCTTCAACATACAGTAACATTCAATAAGAATGAATAACAATATCAAAGAAATATACATTCAATAAATTAAAAATACATATTGAGTTCGCAATTTAAATAAAAGACTAAATAGAATTCTTTTAGGTTATCAAATGAAAAAAATAATAAAAGTTTGCCGGTTTCATTAAGGTTTATAATAGTCTCCTAACCTTCATACAGCCTCTATCAATTTATTTTAGGTTTTTTAAGTCTAATATTTTCTTATAACTAAATTCTACTAATCTAATACGTTTAGGTCTATTAAAAACTTATTATTGTATTTTTCATCTTCGATAAAGATTTTGAAAATCCCAACATAAAAACCTCTGAACAATTTGTTACAATGTGAAGAAACACGAGAAATATGTGCAAATTATTGTTTTAATATTGAGAATAAAATGATATTTAATGGTAGGGAGATAAATCTAAAATTTCACAATCTATCAACGAAAGTGCACGAAACTGAAATATTGTGTTGCTAAGTAATCACCGATTTGTTCAATGGAATAAGAGTTAATTTACTTGGAGTGTACTTTAATCGAAGTCTTTTCCATTTGTTTGATAACCTTTTGCAATCTCTCTGACAACTTGAATATTTCAAGCTCGTAGAAAGTAGGATCCTTTTCGTCAAAAAATAAGTTAAGTAAGATTTTATAGCGTAATCATCATTGCAAGTTTTACCATGTAGGGAGTTTTTCAGGAATCGAAATAAGAGGGCTATATGATGGGTGCAACATCAATTCCCAACCAATATCAATAAATTTTTGCAGAGTTGCCAAAATGTGTGAGGCCTAGCATTATCCTGGTGGAAAATGACACCTTTACGATTGACAATTTCTAGTCGCTTTCCCTTGACCACTGCATTCCATTTGTCTAGGGCCAACAGAAGACCTTCGAATTAATGGGTTAGTTCCTTAGAAGCAGCTCAAAATACACCCGACCTTTCCAATCCCACCAAATAGACAGGAAATCTTCCTTTGGTGGATATTTGAATATTAAGTGGTTTGCGATGACTCATTAGGCGTGTCCATGATCGTATTAGATTGACATTGTTGTAAACAATATATTTTTCGTTCACAGTGTTGATTTGTTTTAAAATAGGATCGAATTCATTACGTTTAAGCAATGAATCGCAAGTGTTGATGCGATTTGTCAGATGAACTTCTATCAACTCATATGGAACTCAAATATCTAGTTTCTTAACGAGACCGATACGTTTTAAATGCTTCTCAATAGATATATGTGGAACATATAACTTTTCTACAATCTCCAGTGTAGTTACTAGACAATCAGCTTCGACCATGGCCTTGATTTTATCCTCATTAAGCGTAACTGGTCAATCTGAACGTTGGTAATCTTTAAAAGAAAACTCTCTACAACGGAATTTTTTAAACCAATTTCGGCTTTGCTTTTCTTTAAAGATTTCTTTACTATACACGTCACGTAACTTTTTGGTGATTTGAACAGCGTTCTTTCTTTTACGGAAACAATAAAGAAAAATATGGCGAAAATTTAAGAGACATTATTGTACCATTCTATAACTCTAAAACTTTTTCAAATGAAAGATTGTGTCAAATGATTTCGATATGAATTAGAAACAATCCTGGTAACTCTTGCTTAAAAAGCATGTTCAATTTATGACTCTTACGGAGAAATCACAAGAATCAGAATATGATGAACATATTTTAAGGTTAATGGTATAAAATTTATGGCATAATAACTGGAGAAACAAGATGAAACAGATACCATGTGAATTTGTTTTAATCATTGTTATCATAACCGATTTATTCTATAATCTATTGTTAGTTAAAAGGTTGGAAAAGCTAAATATGAATTACTAATATAATTTATTAGATGACATAAGATTTTCGAGCTATGTAATTTAACGTTTTCAAACTCTATCTAATTTTTAGTGCACAAAATGAATTTATACTGTATTACAGGGGTGGCCAGACATTTCTCGACGGGAGCCGCAAATCAAAAATATCATATTTTTAAGAGCCGTAATAAGAAAAATGTGGTAATATATTATGTAATATATGACAATAAATATAAAACCAAGGTTTTAAAGTCTTTATACATTACAAATGAATTATTTTTAAATATTTATTTTTAATCGACAGATGTTTATTCTACGTTTATTAATTAATTATAAATTTGTGAAAATCCAGATTCGTAGGTTGTTAGTGCCGTATAAAAGTTTAGTTGAATGTTCATTAGTCAGTTTGGAACGGTGTTTCGATTATATAAAATTCATTTTGGAATTCAAAGATTCCAAAGAGTAAATTGTAGCGAAAATTGATATCAATTTACATGCATTTTTTACAGTAGCATATTTCGAATCCGGTACGATTTTCCAAAATTCTATTGTAGATTCCGATGATTTTATTGGGCATCCGTAATACATGATCTTCTTGAATTTCAATTAATTCAATATTTGCAAAAGCTTTGTTAGATAATAAATACTTCGGAAATGTAAATTTTTCGTACATTAATCAATTTGAAATGGATTCACAAGTAATTCAACACAATATCTTAAATATCCTCATTTTTCTCAAGAGCCGCAATTTGGCCATGTCTGCTGTATTAAAAGCTGTGAGTCGAAATAAAGATTAAAATAAAAGTATATATCAGAACTATATAGAAATATTAAATGTGTAATTTTTTACAGCGAGGACCCTATTATTCATTTCAATTCTTTCAGCGGACTGTAATACAAAAAAATAAATAAATGAAGTAGATAAATTTTATTGAAATTTCATAAAAGTATTTAAATAACAAGAATTATCATTTCTTTATTTTAAAATTTTTATTAAATGGCTCAAATCTAAGATCGCCAATTACAGCAGTGGATTAAAATGTATAAGAATTTGTTTTATATTTTGCTCTAAAATATTTCATTTTTTTCACAAAATGCGTTTTTCTATTACGAAAAATAAGTGTTTTATTAATAATCATTTTAATCGTTAAAATTTAATCAAATTATATATTTTCATCTTTGACTTACCTTAAGTTACCAAAATGATATAATATATTTTTGTAAATACAACACATATCTTGCAGGTGGTATACATTACAATATTGATACACTATTCTAAAATTATAAGATACAATTGTACTAATTATTTAACTATCTTTGTCAAATTCATTAAAAATATGGAACTACCATAACTAATTAAAAAATATTGATACTGTAAATTTTGTAACCAAATTTATATAAGGAAATAACGAGGGATTTTTGGTACTTGTGAGGGATCAAATAATTAAACATTAAATTATGCAAATCTATTACATTTTAAGGACTAAAATGATTATTAATAAAACGGTTATATTTCAGAATAGAAAAACTTATAGAAGGTGAAAAAGGCTTATATTTTGGAAAACTGTATTAATGATGATTGTATAAAATTATTTATTATTTATATACTATTATATTAATTTATTATTTATATTATATGCTTAACTACATTAAGTAGTCAAGCGAAATTAAAATTAAATTATTATTTATATTATATGCTTGACTACATTAAGTATTCAAGCGAAATTAAAAATTAAATTTTAAATAAAAGTGAATCGATATATAATATGTCGATCACAAATATTTAAAAATTTAATGTTTACAAGACAATTTTATAATTTCTCCTAAACTAATTACGAAAGCTTGTGTATTTTTGATTACCTGCAATTATATTTCATCAGTATTATTCAAAAAGAAGAAAAGTATTGTCTAAGAATCCTTGAACATTATCGTATTATAAATCCTGACAGTTTATTATTAGTTGCTTGTTCATGAATGCTTGAATTATCTTTTTTGATGGATGAAATCAAGTAAATTTGTAATTATTTGGAATATTATTCAGTGTATTTATTTTTATTATTTTATTTGTAAAAATCGTTGGTGGAAGTTATACAATTTAATACTGAAATAAACTATAATATATTTACCAAGTTATACTGAAAATAAAATATCTGAACTTTATTAATAACTGAGCATTTGACTATATATTAATATTTTATTTATTTGAGTTAAAAATATATTCTGTAAAATATAAACTGTAATTATGATGATCATTTTCTTAAACTTTTTTATTTGAAACCTAAACAATCCCATGGATTTTCAAAAAAAAATAATTTCATTAGCACCGACATTTAACCTAGCAAATCATTTCTGAAATTATTGCTTAAATCTAAAATGACTAACTTGGCTAATGAGAATGAAAATTGTGCTTCACCTTTCACAAACAGTTCTACACAGGACGGGATATAAGTTCATATCATATGAGCAAAATTACAATTTTTAATTCGGATTGAATATGAAAAGAAATATATTATATTAATTCAAGCTATATTAACTTCACACTGCAATTTGATATCTGGTTCATCAGATCTAAAGCCCATCAGTATTTAATCAAAGTATTTCATAACGGTTTTTTTCAATAAGAAATATATCAATTTCCCTCCTAGGTTGAAAGAGATGTTATTCATAAAACTAAAATGATTAAGTGCATGAGATTAGATGATATTTACTGCGGAAATAAAAGGTTTAAAGCCAGCTCATATCAACGCATTTTTCAAAGTTCATGTTGATGTAAAATGATAAAATATCTATTTCAATATTTATATATCATTATTAGTTTAGGAATTTTATTTATTAACTACAAGTAGCATTATGACAATACCAGAATTTATAATATTGGTTGACCACCGTTTTGTTAACATATTGGTATTAAGAAACTAGTAAATCACAAAATTTAAATTTTTATATCCATTCTTTATGCAGACAAAACTATTTTGCCAACAAAGTTTTAAAAATTA
Organism: Girardia tigrina; assembly: GCA_001938485.1. Lineage (NCBI taxonomy): Eukaryota > Metazoa > Platyhelminthes > Tricladida > Dugesiidae > Girardia > Girardia tigrina. The sequence goes on from MQRK01246963.1 coordinate 52,550, forward strand.
AAAAATTTTAATTTAAAAATAATATTAAAAAGTAATATAAACTACTTATAATTTATAAATAGATATCTTGCAATTAATATTGTGCGGGAATTCTGAATTTTCCGCTTTTTCCCCATTTTGGGATCTTAAAAAGTTTTTTCGATCAAATTTTTACATACTCATTTATTGTCATCGAGATTGAGTAAGTGTGCAAAGTTTGCAGAAAATCGATTGAGTAAACAGCTTTCAAAAACAGGTTTCTAAATTCCATGGATACATACACACACATATATATATATATATATATATAAGTTAATAAAAAGAATGGAAAAAGACATTATTTAATGATTAAGTAATCTGAAAACTGTTTTTTCCATTCTTTTTATTAGCTAACTTTCATGGTATTTAGAAACCTATTTTTGAAGGCTTTTTACTAAATCAATTTTCTCCAATATTTGCACACTTACTCATTTTCGATGACAGTAAATGATTATGTGAAAATTCACTCGAAAAACACTTTTTAAAGTCCCATAATGGGAAAAACGGAAAATTCGGAGTTCCTGAACAATATTAATTGTATAAGATTTACTTATAAATTATTAGTTTATATTAATTTTTTATTGTGTTTTTTTAATTAAAATGTCTTAAATTTTGAAAACATTGTTGGCAAAGTAGAGTTCTGTCTGCATAAAGAATGGATATAAAATATTTAATTTTTGATTTACTAGTTAATTTTTAAAACGATGAAAAATGTTTTATATCAAAGTGTCGATACTTTCAAGATATTATTAACACCGATTTCAAATCATAAATACGACTTTAAACTGTGATTATATGAAGATATACTTGATGCACCATTCTTCATTTAATACACGATATTCATTATTAATTCTTCTTCGATAATTATAAAAATAAATTATAAGTTTTAATTATAAGTAAATATTCGCTTACGTTAAAACTCACCTTTTATTATAAATTTATGCAATTATAAAGTAAATATCATACTGCTTCCAAGAATTGTTGAGGCCAATCAACGAAATGAACAGCAAAAGAGATTGTTAGAAAATTTGCATACAAAAATACAGTAATTAAAAAGAAAACATTTTTCAAAATTGCACATTAATACAAAGACACAGTTTCCGTAAATGGTTACATGAAATAAAAAATTACATGAAAATAGAAATCAACAATCCCATAAAATAATTTGTGATAATATAAAATCAATTTTGTACAATACAAATAAAATATACAATTAATAAAGTTACAGAATTAATCACACAAAAATGTACATCGAAATAAGACAACACAAAACGCCGTAGGGGTGCCATAAATCAAGACAACGCTCAGTGTTGTGAATTGATGCTGCAGATTGAGACCAAATAACAAACGAAAAAATACCACGACATATGGAATTCCGGTTTAGTATTTTTCAAATAATAAATTATATTATATCAATATAATGCGTTTAAAATATCTCAAAAACACATGCTTTTGCAGATTCTCAATGCAATATAAGTCTAATCAGTACATTTTAACCAAAACTTTCGTGTTTCATTGTTTTAAAACCCCTGGTCTAAATATTATATTTCAAATAATATTTTTTGTTATAAATGTCTGAGTTTAAATGACACATCATCTCATAAATCCAAATAATTATGCATTTACGCTAAGTCTATAAGTAATATATCCTTCCAGTAAATCGCTATTCCTTACATTCACTTTTGTTTGGACTAAAATGCAATGTCAATATATGTCAAACATAATTTGTATCATAAACAATCGCTTTCATTATTTCTATAACCTTCACTGAAAGAATGAAATCAACTCTCATCAACAAGATCGGTCATGTCTCTGTATAAATATATCAAAATTTAAAAGCTAAAAATATTGTTCTTTATTGCTTTAACGTATTTTTATTAAAATAACGGAAATTTTGAAAAATTCAGACAAATCTCCTCAAATATGTATCTTTTGTAACGTAAAATATAATGATAAGATTATATACTCAAAAAATTAATTTCAACCTTGATCATCATTATTAATAGGATAGTTTGTATTCCAAAGAGAACTTTTAGAATGTTGACCGACTGAATTTAAATAATTATTGTATGGTTGGACATCATTTCCATCAGCTTCAGTTAAATCTAAAACTTCATAATTGCCAGGACTTTTGAAAATCAAGGCTCCTATTGGGCAACAATGTCTTGGACGAAGTACTGGTTCCAAATTTTCATTAGCGAATTCATAAAGATACACCTATTTAATAATGAAAATGAAATGTTTATTAGAAATATTTGCTAATACTAGTGATTTAGAGTACTGGGTCGAGATGCTTTCATTTGGAACTGGTCTTTCTTCACATACGTGGGAATCAAAATTGGGTGTTGGTGCAAGAAGAACTTTTGGGTCATACATAGAAACCATTTTTCTTTTTCCAAGAATGTACTAATTAAACAAATTACTTTTAATATAATATAAAATTATTTTTGGACTAAATTATATCCAGAAAATTAAATTTGAAAAATTATAAAACCGGTTTTGACTCATTTAGTTGTTCAATTAAGAACTCCAAAGCTTTGAAGAAATATTAAGAATAATGAAAACACATTTGTTGTACAGAAACTGTATATTTTACGGCATTGGAAAGTAACAAATGGCGTTTATGTATCGTTGTGTTGAGACAAGAACTAAGAATGTTACACCAGAAAATTATTACGCTATAGTTTGATCATGAGTCCAAAAAAGAAAACATCAACTAATAGTAATTAATCTTCCAATTTTTGTGCTACATAGGATTTTGTACTGACTATGTCCAGTGTTTTCTCTGAAAGCTTCTGACTCGACATAAAATTAATGAGACCTGCACATTCTGTATTACCATAACATACTTCCTTAAAAACTTTGGTTTCTTTTATAGCGTAAATAAAATAAGATATTAAAAATAAAAAGTTTATAGAATTAATATATGTAATTCATAGTTTAATGGCGTCATTTATTGACACATAGTATACGATCATTTATAAAATGATATGTAATTAAAAATTAATTTTTATATATTTTAATTTTTCAACGAAAATACCGTATTATTCTCATAATATTCTCATAGTACATCATGATGCCTTAAGTACATCACAATATAATTGTGATAATATTTTTTCAAATACATATCATCATTGCATATGATAATTCAATTGTGAATCATATAAATATCAACCAAATCTGAAAAAAAATGTTTTAATCAGAGGTGTCACTGAAACCGTTTCAGTGTGCTTAGAAGCAGAATGTTTTACAAAAGTATAAAAATCATATTATACAGTGCGTTCAGAAAGTCACTGTGTACCTTTCATTATCTGCTTTATTTTTAGATAATCAGCGTTGTAGCAGACTTTAAATGCAAATTTCTATGAAATCGAACTATGAAATAGATTCGTGAACAAAAAACATACCTACACACTTTAACCTTGACACTGAGGGTTTTAATTTTTTTAAAAAAAATATCATTTTGATATTCAATCTAATCATTGATGAAAGTTAATTTATTGCGAAGTTAATTCCAATTGAAAATGGTTTTGTCAACGGAGGAGAGAATATTTTTGATTGAACATGTCTTTCGTGCGAATGATGAATACACAGAAGCAGTGAAGGAAAAATTTGCCGAAAAGTTTCCCGCAACAGCAATACCTCATCGAAATGCAGTTCGAGCGTTAGTGAAAAAGTTCAGAGAAACTGGATCCGTTCATGATGCCTCCCGCTCAGGTCGACCAACGATTTTAACGGAGCAACAAGTCAATGTTATTTCGAAAGCCATGAGCCAGAGTCCAACAAAGTCAATGCGCCATTTATCTCAAGAAGTGAGTGTATCCGTTGGAACTGCACATGCCGCCGTGAGGAAAACTTTAAGC
>MQRK01246963.1:61016-78730 GCA_001938485.1 Girardia tigrina
AATATATTTATTTATTAATATACAATCATTTCTTTATTGATTATAAAATCATTTCAAAAATTTACCTTACAGCGTTAGTGAGGCAGTGAGGCAGGCAGTGAGTGACTTGGGCTTTTATATAAAAAATTGAACCCCCGGCAAGAGAGGGCCGCGAAGCGGCCGAGCGCGCTAGTATAAAATGCCACAACATAATATAGAATATTATATAATGCCACACAACATAATATAGAAGGCCACTCTAAATACTGTTCAATCACAAACTAAATTTTATAAATTGAGTTCTGGTAGCAAATGGCATGAAATGGGTGGTTAAAACCACAAAAATTCCAAAAAAATGTTCCTATCAGCTAGGAACCACCCTAATATATATGGTACAATATTAATTGTAAAAAATAATTTTCAAACAATTTATTTATGATCAAAATGTTTTTTATTTAATCCATACAAAAGTTTTAAGCAATGCCTTTTATATATTTTAATATTTCTCTACTTTGTAAGTCATAAACGACTTCAAAATTCATTCGTTAGCTAAACGATATTTTTTCCATTTCGAGTATTCTAATCTCCTCGAATAAACTTTTCATATAATTGATTGTAGTGTTCACTAAATCGCATCAGCCGTAGCAACCAATTAAGAGTTTTTTTAAGTGAATATTTGAAATATTTGAAACTAGTTAATTTTTTTCCTCCATCAACACTACAATGAAATCTCAGTACGATGAGGATTTAGAATCCAATTCGTTTTTTCTCGCCTTCAAAAGCCAACAGAAAGTTCTATTTGATAACGCGATTAGAAAAGATTTCATTATCGTAATACCGTGTTCGGGTTCTTTCGTTAAAGACAAATACGATGATTTCGATTTCTTGAATCATGTTTTGGTGCCGAATATCGACGAGAGTTTATCCAACAGCGATTCTAATTATAAAACTCTCGGAAATCAGAAGGCTACTGTTTCAACAAGTGCAATTTTAAAACAAGTCGAAATGGACAACTCTCAGTTCTCCGAAGTGCTTGGAGCGGTTGATAAATTGTTTTCTCGCCGAGAAATCACCTTAGACGACATCAAGTCGTTTCAGGAGAATATTAACACGAATAATATTCATTCAAATCATTACAATGAGAATTTTATCAGAAATTGTCAAATCTCTCCTCCGATTCTCCATCAACCGACGTTTCCATTCGCCGCGAATATCGCGAAAAAGTTATCGTATTTAACGAACGGCGGTTCGATAGTCGGGATGGAGTTGTTGTCCGATTGCTGCTCGTCGACATCGATCGTTTCGTCCTCGATCAATTGCGTCACTTCCGATTTGTCACAAATGACCGAACCACGATCCTTCATCGTCTGGACCACGGTGCGTGCGGGTGTGGTGGCAACCATTCGAAAGTACGAACGCCACCAAAATATGGTAAGCCTTATCGATAGGCGAACGAATCTCCCCGTTTCACTTTTTAGTACGCAACCTCAACATTGATCAACTACTTTTTGAATCATACGCAATCCATCTATAAACTTTCAAAGAGATGGATGATCTACTCCGAATTCTCTACTCAATTTTCTATGGGCAGCTTCCGCAAAATTATTGGTCCTATATTAATTATTTATAGTTCTTAAATAGTAAGATCAAAAAGCAGGGGATAAAGCTAAATAATAATCTTCGGAGAAATCTAAAATCAGAGTAAACTCACCAGTTAAACTATTGGTCAAAACTTTGAATGACTTTTCGATTTCCTTGGATTAAAAGCTAAAGCAGCCATCATGCACGTCCTAAGGCAAAATCTTGGTCACTTTTATATCGACGGATTAAACCTTCATCTTATACTTTACATTTTATATTGTGAACTAAATGGAATAAACATCCTTATAAGCTTCCATTTGGAAAAGCAGAGGAGAAAACATTTATCACTGCAACTTTAAAGTCTAATGATATATCATTATGATGAAATTTAGACCGAAATTCAATTATCAGCTGGGATGGAACCCGTACGGTCTGGGCGTCAATTTACGGGCTACAGGATTCAGTGCAAGGCGCCTTTATATTTTTAGCTATCGCTCATCGGTAGAATTTTAAATCATTGGGACGGTATCATTTTAATTTTGAAATTATATATCTTGGCATGTTTTAATAAGTATTTACCCCCTCTTTGATCACCTTTCATAAATAGATTTATCAATAATATTCATAGATTCATATCAAAAATAACTAAGTATAAATCTTTATTTCAAAATCAATGTACAAAGAAAAACGCTTTCCCTTGCCGCTATCATCCTCATCAATGGCGAGACAATAATTTCACTACTGTCTTCAGTAAATGCTGGAGAGAAGATATCATATTTAAAGGAGTGATGATATCGAAAAAAAAGATTGCCATCTACAACTTCATTTGATATGATCTCATTCAATAGAGAATGAATAAATTTGTGGACACTAAAACAACTCTCCACAGCTGCATCGGATACTGGTATCATTTTAAGTTTATGTTTCATAAATAGATGTAATCGCCCCGGAATGATTGCAATTGAATGAAATTCGAGTACGCAAACGTATTGATGGAATTCGGGAACTCCGAGAGCGTCCAAACACTTGTGAAGCCTACCTACCAGATGTTTCAGATAACTGCGTTTTCTCATTCACAAATATATAAAGGTCAACAACTGGATGCGATTTCAACCACCGCTGCCTACCTTTCAACCCACCATTCTGTCGTTTTGGAAGCAAAGAATTCGCGGTTCCCTTGTTCAAACCTCTTCTACTGAATCGAACTACAGTTCTTTGAGAAAATACGCCATTGTCCGAAAGAGGTGGTAGTCGCTGGGGGCAAGGTCGTGGCTGTAGGCAGGGTGTGACAAAACTTCGATTCCCTGGAGCTCTTGCACTTTAACACGAGTCAAACGTGAAGTGCGTGCCGGAGCGTTGTCTTGTTGTAAAAGAACTCGGTTGTGATTGACCAATGCCTGGTAACGCTCAAAGAGAATGGTGTAGACTCTGTCCAGCTGCTGAGTGTAGAGATTGGCATTCACAGTACGCTCCTCCAGAACCAGCTCGAAATTTCCTCATACACAGAGCATAACTTTGCAATCGAAGCGTCCTTGTTTAATTACGGGTTGGGCGGGCATACCAGGGTAGAGCCACTGATTCTCCTTGTTTGGATTACGGAAAAATATCCACTTTTCGTCCCGCGTCACAATCCTTCTGATGGAGCGCATGTCATGGGAATGAGCAAGCAATTCTTTGCAGAGATCAAGTCGTTGTTGTGTTTGAGTGGCTATCAGTTCGTGAGGAATTTGTCGACACCATCTATTGACAAAACCAAGCTGATGAAGATGACGTTAAATAGTGGGTTGTGAAAGACCAAGCTGCTCCTTCACAGCTTGATGTAGAGTGCCATCATCAACAACATATGGTCGCCCAGAGTGAGGTTGGTCTTCCAAATTGACGTCACCACTTGAGAAACGCTTGAACCACAATTGTGACACACGAACACTTATCGCACCTTCGCCTTCTATTTCACATATTTCCCGGGTTGCAGCAGCTGCGTTAAAGCCTTTTTTCCTGTAAAGTTGCAAAAGGATTCGAATTTCGTATTTTTAACTCTCCATAATCTGATAAGAATAAACAAACAAACGTTTAATGAATAAACTAACACTGTGCAAGGAGATTCGTCATGCAAAATCATAATCAATAATATAAAAATCAATCATGTCGAAATAGGATATTCATATAAAATAACTGTCACAATGGAAATACGAAAAAAAAGTTTGAATCACCCTAGTACATCTGTTGATTTTCTATTCTGACACAAATCCAAACGAGTACAGATATGATGGCGTCTCTCCAATGTACGAATGTGGACATATGTGACTTAAAAAGTCATAATATATTAGTTCACACACGAAATCAGTTTCTTTTAATCTTCAACCACAATTTCTTAATTCATCATCCATATTAGTGTGACCAAAACAGTATCGTATAAAAGTTACAGAATTTAAATACAAGTTGTCGTTAACATTTTTTCATTCAGTTCAATATTTAAGCAGTGGCAATGAATCGTCCGATGAACGAAGATCTAGAATCCTCTACTCTATCGGAACATAGATTCAGTACAATCCAATGAATCGATAGAAAAAAAACAATTTAACAAAAAAAATCGATCATAAACTCCGAATAAATAAAAATAAAACGAAGTCAAAGTTACCTTGAATATGATGAGAGTGACCTCATTGCCTGGACTGATCTTGGTCTTGGCCTCGTTGAGACAGACGTCCGCGTTCATGCTCACGTGGACCCCGGAGATGGAGTGTCCCGTGTAGTTGTAGGGACACATGCGTACTTCCAAGCCCTCCTCAGCGATCCGGTGGATCATGCTCTCTTTCATCGTGGCCAGGAACCCGTAACGAATGTCCCAACTGTCCGGATAATAGCATTCATCGCGAATCTCTTCTCGTTTGTCTGCCAATATTTCATCATTTATTCGACCGTTTTTTTTTATTCCCTGACATTTGCCCACTATTGATTTCTTTATGCACTGAGTAGAGGTCGCAATACCGGTAAACCGGTTTACCGGTAATTGTGCGATAAAAGGAACATTTTATTACCGGTCAATTTATCAATAAATTAACGGTATTTCGGTAAATTCAAACTTTTTTACACATTAAAAAATACTGCAAAAACTTATTATAAGCGTTTCAAATACCTAAAACGATCTTATCATTTCAAAAATTTAAGTAAATTTAAAATTTTAAATATTAAAAGTTTAAATATTATTAAAAGTATTTAGATATTTAATATTATTATTTAATTTTATTTAGATATTTGAAAAAAATATAGCCATGCCAACGGACAAAAGCTTATTGTAGAACCACTTCAAACGTTCGATGGATGGAAATGCAGCTGTATGTAACATGTGCCGAATAACAATAAAATGTGATGGTGGAAGCACAAGTGGCTTGCATAGCCACCTCAAAAGCCAAAATAAAATTAATATTTTAAAAAGATCAACAGTTGCAATTGAAAATAAAAATAATGCATTAGCAAACAGTTCGAAACCAATATGGAATAGCTCCAGCACAAGTGATAATAAGAATTCATCAAAAATCTCCAACTACTTCATTAAAAAATTTGATGACACATTTCCAGAGGTTTTGGCTCGACTAACTTCTAAAGATTGTTTGTCATTTAAGAAGATTTGCAGAACTTATGTCGGTCGAAAGGATATAAAAGGAACATTTGAGAACATCCCAAAGTCCCAAACCACATTTAAGAAAATTGTATTTCAGTATGGTTATAAGATACGTCAAAAAATAATTACAGAATTGAAAACGAGAACAACACATGGCGAAATATTTAGTTTAACTTTCGATGAATGGACATATATTAAAAATCGACGATACTTGAATCTGATCGATGTATTTTGGAATCTTGGTTTAATTCGAATTCATGGATCTATGCCTGCAGACAAACGTATTTCGCTTCTGGACAAGAAAATCTGGGATTTCGGCATAGATTTCGAGAGTATATTTTCAATCAATACGGACGGTGCATCAGTTATGAAAAAGGTTGCGACATTGACAAAAATAAATCAACAGTTATGGTTAGCGCACGGAATCCAGTTAGCCGTTATTACAGTACTTTATAAAAAACATACTTCTGATAATATTACTGAAGAAACTATTAATGAACTGGAATATTCTACTGGAAATGAAGACACAGAAAATGAATCAGAAGATAGTGATGCGGCTTAATCCTTTAAAGAAATGAACAAATCTATTACAATTTTAATTGAGCATGAAAACATATCTGCAATAATACAAAAAATACGAAAAGTTGTGATTTTGTTTCGTAGGTCACCAATAAAGAATGATATCCTCAAAAAACATGTTAAGGATGAGTTCAATATTGAATGTTAGATGATTTTGGACTCGAAGACTCAGTGAAGTAGTATGCTATTAATGTTAGAACGAAAACTAAAAAAATGCGTCCGGAAAAGCTTAATTCATATCAAGTCCGATTATAACTTCAAGAAAAGTAAGCTCACTTTGGTATCAAATATAATAAACGCTTTACAACATATATGAATCTTTATATTACAGATGTGACTCTTAAGTTCATGCGTGGTGAGATATCTAAACAAAATACTTTTCTAAGTTATGAATTAAAGGACGTCATAATATTTCGAAAAAGTCAAAGAAAAACTGTTTATTCTGACATTATGCATTATCTCCATGAACCACGTACAATTTCAAATGAGGAAAACGATTGTGGATTGTTCAATAGAATTAGTCCACCTAAATAGAATTAGCCCAGCCACGTCAGAAGAAAGGAAAATATCAATGTCAACACTGTCCGAGGGAATACAAGGCCGCTGGTTTCCTAAGGATTCATATTCAGAAGAATCATCAAGAAACGCCAACATCCAACGCCCAGAGAGAAGAAAACTTGGAAGAAGAGAACGAGGAAGAGCCGACATCAAACCAATCAAATCCTCAGTTGCCGGACGCAACTGTGAGTATGCCGAGCATACAGCCGAACGACGATGCCGAAGAGACGCACCAACAATACCGACTGCCAGCCGATTACAAGACTGCAAGAGGACAATTTAAATGCCCATTTCGCGGTTGTTACGCATCCACCGTAACAGCCAACGGCATATACGGCCATGGTACCAAGTTCCATGGTTGGTCGTTCGTTACTGACAAGACGACTGCTCAGAGGCGGAAGGCCACTGACCCCGTAGGAGGCCTATCGGGGGGCCCTTAAGGGCTTTAGTTTGGGTGGACCTTCTAAAGAGCCTTAGGCTCAATACCATTACAGAGATGGGAGGCCCACATCGGAGAGACAAACGTCATCTCAAAACCAGGATTAGCGAACACTTGCAAATGAGTCGATCGAGTAAGGTTCTTGATCATTGGTTATGTTGTAAGGATAGAACCTCATCTATTTCAAAAGATGAGTTTTCTGTTCTACAAAAGGGATTTGATTCACATTACGAACGACAGTTTTATGAATCTCCTGTTATTGAAGGCTTTTTACTCAATCGATTTTCTCCAATCTTTGCACATTTACTCATTCTCGATGACAATAAATGATTATGCAAAAATTTGATCGAAAGTTTTTTTTAAGATCCCAAAATGGTAAAAAACGGAAAATTCGGAGTTCCTGAAGAATATTAATTGCAAGATATGTACTTATAAATTATAAGTAGTTTATATTAATTTTTAATGTATTTTTTTAATTAAAATTTTTTAAATTTTAAATTTTTTTTTAAATATTAAAAAGTTTGTTAGCAAAGTATAGAGTTCTGTCTGAATAAAGAATGGATATAAAAAATTTAATTTTTTTATTTACTATTTAAATATCAGGTAATCAAATAAGTTATTTCCGTTTTTCTTTGTAAACGCGTATTATGTCCTTCACTTGTCTAATGACCTTTCGACCTCTTTCCAAACGCTCCTTCACAATGATGTTATCAGTTAGAAAACTTTTGTATTTGGAAATATTAAAGAAATAATTTATCTTTATTTTTTAGGAAAAAAATGTTTCGAAACATTATTTTTAAAAAAAACATTTTTATTTTAATTTTATATTCTTTCACCAACACTGTTCAACCTTTTCCTTGACAGAATTTTTATGGAAGCAATTGACGATGTAGACGATCTAGGAATAAGCTGTGGAGGAACAAGAATAACCAACCTACGATATGCTGACGACATATACCTAATGGGTAAAGATGAGGCAGAAATTCAGGAAATTACGAATTGATTGCACAAAGCATCCAAGAAATTTGGAATGGAAATCAACAGACAAAAAAGTAAAATAAAGCTTTCAGGAAACCATAACAACGAGATTAAACTGGAGATTTACATTGAAGGGGAGAAGCTGGAACAAGTAAAGAGTTTCAAATACTTAGGCTCTACTATCACAGAAAATGAGGGAGACGAAGAAATCAGCAGTCGGATTGGTATTGTAACAAGCGCAATGATTAAGCTTAGCACAGTTTTAACCTCAAAGAAATCAATTTAAATTACACATTTATTTTTATAGTAGAATAAAAATGACTATGGCTATTGTCTGGGCAACACTCCTCTATGGATACGAGAGTTGGACAATAAATCAAAAGACGAAGTGAAGTGCTACAGGAGAATGCTGAAGATCACATGAAAAGAAGACAAACGATTTTGTCTTGAGGCGAGTAACAGAAATACTAAGTAAAAAACCGGAATCAATAGAAAAGACCATCAAGAGGAGGAAGCTGAAATTCTACGGACATCAAATAAGAAAACAAGCACTAGCAAAGGTTATGATTGAAGATAGAGTGGAAGGAGAAAGACCAAAGAGACAATTGACAGACGATTTAAAAGAATGGAGTGGATTGAACATGGAAGAAATGAGAAAAGAGGCTACAAATAGAGAGATGTGGCGAAAGCTTGTGTATAATTGGGTGCTCCATCGGCCCATAGGCTAAGGTCAAAAAGAAGAATTTTATGAAAAATGATACAGCATTTTAAAAATATTGGCGAACTAAATATTTTGAAAAGGTTTTCTTGTTGGAAGGAGAACGAATGAATTTTAATTTTTTTTATTAAAAAAAAAAACGGCCGTATTACAATAGTCACCACTGCGATTTTTACAGATAATTTTTTTAAATAATAATACACCCGTTCCTGATTAGAAATGCCACAAAGATATACAAACGTCATCCGTATGATTTAAGGCTTTTCATTTCGTTTACAATTTTGTTTATCATGTCGTTTTACGCTTATCGATGTAAGTTTTTTTCTGTAAATTAACTTATCATAATTTTTATTAATAATTTTTGTGATTATTTATTAAATAATTTACTAATATACATTAATTTATGATTATCAATTAATTAATTTTTTATATGTTAAGTCATATAAAAATGCTTTAAAACATGTATGTATCTGTGTGTTTGTTGAACTTGTGAGTCTTGCAAGTATGTGATGAGATGTGTCTCGATTTTTTCTACTCCTTCTATAAAGTCTGACAAATTTCATTGATCCCCTAGAATGACCCTCAGATCCATTTCCAATGGTTAGAACTTTTTCTACTTAATTACACATCTTAATTCGGGAACAAATAACCGAATGTCTGTTGTGTAACCAAAGCAGGAACTGATTTAATTTGTAAGCATTTATATAGGACACTTTAGAAGTTAAGAAATTAACCTGTTAACCGGGCGTTCTTCTCTGATATTATGTTCTTTCTAACGATCTCCATTTATTTTAAGTACGTTTTAAGTTAGTATGTTTTAAATACGCAAACTTGACGTAATTATGTTTTATTATTTGCAACTTCAAGAGCACAACATAAATTTTGGGGACAATTATATACGTTCTTCCTATTTTGTACTTGACGCACATCATGTCCAGTGAACAGGTTAATAATTAAATATTCACAAATTAATTAATAAATAATCGCTAATTAATTAATAAATAATCACAAATTAATTAATAAATAATCACAAATTAATTCATAAATAATTAAAAATTAATTCATAAATAATCAAAAATTAATTCATAAATAATCACAAATTAATTCATAAATAATTACAAATTAATTAATAAATAATAACAAATTAATTAATAAATAATAACAAATTAATTAATAAATAATCACAAATTAATACACAAATAATCACAAATAAATTAATAAATAATCACAAATTAATTCATAAATAATTACAAATTAATTAATAAATAATCACAAATTAATACATAAATAATCACAAATAAATTAATAAATAATCACAAATTAATTCATAAATAAACGCAAATTAATTAATAAATAATCACAAATTAATTCATGAATAATCGCAAATTAATTCATAAATAATTACAAATTAATTAATAAATAATCAAAAATTAATTAATTCACAAATTAATTCAAATTAACAAATTAATTGATGAATAATCACAAATAAATTAATAAATAATCAAAAATTAATTAATTCACAAATTAATTCAAATTAACAAATTAATTGATGAATAATCACAAATAAATTAATAAATAATCAAAAATTAATTAATTCACAAATTAACAAATTAATTGATGAATAATCGCAAATTAATTCATAAATAATTACAAATTAATTAATAAATAATCAAAAATTAATTAATTCAAATTGACAAATTAATTGATGAATAATCACAAATTAATTAATAAATAATCACAAATTAATTCATAAATAATCGCAAATTAATTCATAAATAATTACAAATTAATTCATACATAATCACAAATTAATTCATATATAATCACAAATTAATTCATAAATATTCACAAATTAATTAATAAATAATCACAAATTAATTCATGAATAATCACAAATTAATTCATAAATAATAACAAATAAATTAATAAATAATCACAAATTAATTAATAAATAATAACAAATAAATTAATAAATAATCACAAATTAATTCATAAATAAATGAAAATTAATTCATAAATAATCACAAATTAATTAATAAATAATCAAAATTTAATTAATTCACAAATTAATTCAAATTAACAAATTAATTAATGAATAATCACAAATTAATTGATGAATAATCACAAATTAATTCATAAATAATCGCAAATTAATTCACAAATAATTACAAATTAATTCATAAATAATCACAAATTAATTCATAAATAATTAAAAATTAATTCATAAATAATCACAAATTAATTCATAAATAATCACAAATTAATTAATAAATAATAACCAATTAATTAATAAATAATCACAAATTAATACATAAATAATCACAAATAAATTAATAAATAATCACAAATTAATTCATAAATAAACGCAAATTAATTAATAAATAATAACAAATTAATTAATAAATAATAACAAATTAATTCATAAATAATCGCAAATTAATTAATAAATAATTAAAAAATTAATTAATAAATAATCACAAATTAATTAATAAATAATAACAAATTAATTCATAAATAATCACAAATTAATACATAAATAATCACAAATAAATTAATAAATAATCACAAATTAATTAATAAATAATTAAAAAATTAATTAATAAATAATGACAAATTAATTAATAAATAATAACAAATTAATTCATAAATAATCGCAAATTAATTAATAAATAATCACAAATTAATTCATGAATAATAAATAATCGCAAATTAATTCATAAATAATCGCAAATTAATTAATAAATATTCACAAATTAATTCATGAATAATCGCAAATTAATACATAAATAATCACAAATTAATTGATAAATAAACACAAATTAATACATAAATAATGACAAATAAATTAATAAATAATCGCAAATTAATTCATAAATAATCGCAAATTAATTCATAAATAATCGCAAATTAATTAATAAATATTCACAAATTAATTCATGAATAATCGCAAATTAATACATAAATAATCACAAATTAATTCATAAATAATCTCAAATTAATTCATAAATAATCACAAATTAATTCATAAATAATCACAAATTAATACATAAATAATGACAAATAAATTAATAAATAATCGCAAATTAATTCATAAATAATCGCAAATTAATTCATAAATAATCGCAAATTAATTAATAAATATTCACAAATTAATTCATAAATAATCGCAAATTAATTAATAAATAATCACAAATTAATTCATGAATAATAAATAATCGCAAATTAATTCATAAATAATCTCAAATTAATTCATGAATAATCGCAAATTAATACATAAATAATCACAAATTAATACATAAATAATCTCAAATTAATTCATAGATAATCACAAATTAATTCATAAATAATCACAAATTAATTCATAAATAATCTCAAATTAATTAATAAATATTCACAAATTAATTCATGAATAATCGCAAATTAATACATAAATAATCACAAATTAATTGATAAATAAACACAAATTAATACATAAATAATCACAAATTAATTCATAAATAATCACAAATTAATTCATAAATAATCGCAAATTAATTCATAAATAATCGCAAATTAATTAATAAATATTCACAAATTAATTCATAAATAATCGCAAATTAATACATAAATAATCACAAATAAATTAATAAATAATCGCAAATTAATTCATAAATAATCTCAAATTAATTCATAAATAATCTCAAATTAATTCATAAATAATCTCAAATTAATTCATAAATAATCTCAAATTAATTCATAAATAATCACAAATTAATTCAAAAATAATCTCAAATTAATTCATAAATAATCTCAAATTAATTCATAAATAATCACAAATTAATTCAAAAATAATCTCAAATTATTTCATAAATAATCACAAATTAATTCATAAATAATCACAAATTAATTCATAGATAATCACAAATTAATTCATAAATAATCGCAAATTAATTCATAAATAATCATAAAAATAGTCATAAATTTATTAACAAAAAACTTACATTGATAAACATAAAACCCAGTAAATTATACAAATGTCATTGATAAAGGCATCCATCGCATTTCTAATCGACACCAAGTGTACTTTAAATTAAATGATTAATATAAAATTAATTATAACTTGAAATAATATTATTTAATTAAATTATAATTAAACTTTTGAAATTAAATTGTGAATTAAAATAATTGATTCATTTTAATAAATTTTAATTATAATTTAAATGTATATATGCAACTAATCGCATCGGTGACTGTTGTATTGCGACCAAATTCCCGCTAAATACCAAAATGGGCAAATGTTCGACTACCGTGTTTAATTTTAATATTACTGATAAAATCCCGTTCGAAAATTTTATTTTGCATTGAAAACACTTTCTGGAGTTTCCAGGACTTGCAAATATCGACAGACGAATTAATATTTGTGATGTTGACACTGTTCAATAATTCGACACTCTCGTGACTATTAAAAGGAATTTCGTCGACATGATCTGGAATGAAAAGTATTTTGTTCTTATTTGCGTTTTTTAAATTATTGTTTTACATGGTTTCATATCTTGAAGGAGATTTAATGGATGCATAATATGTCAAATTTTGAATATTTGTGTCAATAAATATTTGAATTCGTGACAACTTAATATTATTGACAATCTATTTAAACAAAAATAGATTTCTATTAAATTTATCCATTAGAAATTTTTCGTTTTCTTTGATGTTATTGATTACTTAATTTAAACTAAAAATTTATTTTCGATAATTAATATAAATTATGGTTTATAAAACCGTGAAAAAAATTTTAATTTGATAATTAGAGACGATATTATATCAGAAAGAAAGAAAAATATTTTAGTTAATGTCTAATAAAACATAATTAACTTAAATTTGGCAAATATTTCACTTGCTTCTTTAAATCGGTAGTCGGCCCTTTAAACCCATGTACATTTTCAATATCAGCACTTTCAACCCATATACATTTTCAACTCATGCACGTTTTCAACCCAGGTCCTTTCAACCCATATTTCAATATAGTTCAAAAAATTAAAATTAGAAAGTTAGTTAATCTGTACAAATTTCAAATAAAATTGTAAAAATAAAAAATATATACAAAAAATTTAAAGCCTGTTAAAGTAGTTTTTAATTTTTTAAATGATTTTGTTTAGGTAACATGTGATTATTTTAAGTTTCTTTTATTTTCATTTAATTTATGATTAATTTCTTATTTTAACAATGACAATAAATTATTATTATGTTAACTTGTCCTAGGATATACCTTTATCAATATACCTTTTCAACCCATATTTCAAACCGCAGAGTAAATTATTATATACTGATATTGAATATAATTAGTAATTTAATAATAAGATAATAAAGTTCTTATGGCGTATTAAATTTTAGGGGAGACTGGGGCAAGATGACGAAATGTTTGTTTTGTTTAAATTGATCAATATTTACGGACCTTTTTAATTGCGTGAGTATAAATTCTTGTTGGACAATCAAAAATACGTGTTTTGAGCAGGTTAGTCGTTTTGCTTTTGTTACATTGATAAAAGTTTAGAAAACGACAGTTTCTTATAATTTTAGGATGTTTAAAAATAAGGTTTTGCACGCTAACATTACATTTTAATAATTAAGTTGCTTCATAACTTAGTAGTATATGGTACTTAAAGCCATTTAGCAATTAACATAGGTGACACAAAGGGAAACCAAGTAAATGATAGACATTTCTTACTTCGGGGCAAGATGACGAATACGTTATCTTCATTTTTTTTGTTGATTTTGCTAGAATTATGAATTGTCATTTATTTTTCCCTTTTAACAGCATTTAGTCATGGTGAGAACGTATCAAAGAACTTCTTCTCGACGAAGTTACTCTTCGGAAAAACTGCTACGTGCTATTGGAGCTGTAAAAAATGGTGAAAGTGTCAACAGTGTTGCGAGTCGTTATGATATACCCGAGCCGACACTTCGGCGATATGTAAAGAAAAATGAAGGAGATACAATGGTAAGTTATGTCTGTTTTATTTGGAATGCATAATATTAATATCCTTTTTAACAGGTGATTACAAATCTTGGTCGATTCAAGCAAACCTTTTCAGCTGAAATGGAGGTTGAACTTGCGAATCATATCCTGGATATGAGCAAGCGATTTCATGGACTCACTTCCCAACACGTACGGGCTTTAGCGTTTGAACTGGCGAAGATAAATAAACTATGTCACCCTTTTGTCGGTAGAATGGCTGGTGAGGATTGGTTATCCAATTTTCTGAGGCGCCATCCTCATTTATCTCTGAGAAGCCCTGAGCCAACTAGTAGGAATAGAGCAATGGGATTCAACCGTCTGGCTGTTGGTAAATTCTTTGAGTTGTTGTCTAATTTGTTCCAACAGCATCATTTCCAACCTAATCGGATTTTCAATATGGATGAAACTGGTGTTCAAAGTGTTCCAGGAAGGATCCCAAAAATCATTTCAAGGAAAGGACAAAAGCAAGTAGGAGAAATTGTCAGCTATGAACGTGGTGAAACTGTGACCGTAGTATGTACGATGGGGTCAACAGGCATATTTTTGCCACCATTTTTAATATTTCCGCGAAAAAGAATGAATCCTCAGCTGAAGAGAGACCTACCTGTGGGATCTGAAGCAGTTGCTTATCAGACAGGATATATGAACAAGGAAATATTTTTGCGTTATCTGACTCATTTCATAGAACACACAAATCCTTCTCGAGAATCTCCTGTCTTACTCATTGTGGACAACCACATTAGTCATATCTCTCTAAAAGCGTGCGATATTGCAAAAAACAATAACATAATCTTGCTGACTATTCCACCTCACACAAGTCACAAACTTCAGCCATTGGATGTGTCATTTTTTGGCCCATTCAAACAACGTTTCGCTACAGAATGTGACTACTTCATCATCAACAATCCTGGCTCAACGATTACATTATTTCACATTGGGAACATAAAGCATTACGGTATATAGTACTAAATTTCCTCTTTACAATAAAAATATAAATACAGTCAAACCTCGTTTTCCCGTCCCTCATTTTCCTACCACCCTTCTTTCCCGCCAGTAAATCACGCTGTACATTTGGCTTGAAGTGGTAAAAGTGTATGAATTCTCACCAACCTTGGTTTCCGCCATCCGCCACCGTTCCCACAAGACAATGAGTCACTCAAACCTCACTTTCCTGCCAATTAATAGTACAGTACAGTCAAACCTCTAGCATCTAACATAAAGCTGATTTTTCACAAATTCCTGCTAGTAAATTGGTAATGAGAATAATACTTCGTATATTTTTTTATCATTTGTGTAGGTGTTATGTCAGAGGCGCCATCGCTCACAAACATGCACACAACATTCTCGAGCTGACATTTACAGCATCTCAGATTACTGTACAGTACTGTAGTCATTTTGTCTGATAGCAATGACCAAGGAACAACAGCGAGTGTGTTTAACTGCTTCAGAGAAGTGAGAAATATGTGTGTATGCAAATGAACATTCAAGTCACTCTGCGCTGCAAATTACACATCATTTCCAGAAACCTCGGAAGACAATATCTGATATTCTTTCTGAAAAGACCAAATGGATCAATATTTCTAGCGATGAATTGAAGAATAAGTACGAAAGAGATAGAATGATTCCCAAGACTGAAGATCTACTCTTAAAGTGGTTTGTGGACATGAAAAGAAGAAAAATGGTGGTCAAAGATGAAATATTGAAAACGAAGGCAGCTGATTTCAATGCTCAGGTAGGTACAGTAATAGGATTGCTGTAGATCTCATTGCAGATGTAAATTGTCCTTTTTTACAGATCACCGAGTCTAATGGTTTCAAGTTTCCAAATGGCTGGGTGGTTTGCTTCAAACGGAGACGAAACACTCACTGTGCCAAGCTATGCGTTGAATCAGGCAGCGTTGACGAAGCAACACTGACGAACGGACTTCTTCAATTTCAAGAAGCATGCAAACATTTCCGCAAAATGGATGTCTACAACATGGACGAGACAGGATTATTCTTTCACATGCTCCCTGATCGATCATTAGTGCATATGTCTGAAGAAAAGAAAGGAGTGAAAAAAGCGAAAGAACGAGTGACCGTCGCTCTATGTGCAAATGCATCTGGAAGCCACAAGCTGAAACCACTTTTGATTGATCATTCGAAGAAGCCGTGGTCATTACAGAACTTCAACCAAAATCTCAACGTTGACTACGACTTCAACAAGAAAGCATGGATGACGGAGACTCTCAACAATGGATGCAGACTCTGGATAGGTAAATGAAGAGGGATAATCGGAAAATACTACTTCTCCTAGACAAAGCTCCAGGACATCTGCCACCAGCGAACTTGAGCAATATCCAGGTCCTTTTTTCTGACCCCATGCACTATAAGTCGTCTACAACTGATGGACTCTGAAATTATCTATTCATTCAAGTCGCAGTATCGTAAACTGCAAGTGACAGAAATAGTCAGCCAACTGGATAATGGATCGTCGCAGCCAGAAATTACGTTGAGTGATGCTATCCGCTTCATTTCTATGGCATGGAATTGTGTCACATCAACAGTAACCTCGAACTGCTGGAACCACACTGGCATCTACAAAGCTACAACGAGCATCATCAATGAAATCGCCATTAGCAGCAGCAATGCACAAACTGGAATTCGAGACAACATGTTTCATCGGCTGTTGGATTTTATCGGAAGCACGTCGCCAAATTTGAAATAGAAGAAGCAGCTTCT
Organism: Girardia tigrina; assembly: GCA_001938485.1. NCBI lineage: Eukaryota > Metazoa > Platyhelminthes > Tricladida > Dugesiidae > Girardia > Girardia tigrina. The sequence goes on from MQRK01246963.1 coordinate 78,186, forward strand.
GCGGAAGAAAACGAAGTGCAAGATAGTGATCAGCAAATTGACTTTGACGAAGAACCACCTGTACCCCCTACTCTACCGAATGCGCTCGACATATACAACAAGTGTGACTCTATTTTGAGGCCAACTGCAGTGATGCAAGTGCATTGTCAGCGATAGAAACGGTGAATACAGCATTTCGAGAAATCCACCTCCAAAAACAATGTCAGATGACAATTTTGGATTATTTTAAATGTAGTTGATTTTCTATGGTTTGATTAAAAGTGTTGTCTTTTGGAACCTGCTGTTAGTAATCTTTTTTCGAATGTATGAGGGGTTAATTTTAAATTTTTATCTCACCTGAATAGTTTATTATTTTTTAATTTAAAGGGTAAAATATTTTTATATTAATTTGCTTATTAAATATTTTAAAAAATTAAAAATTATATTATAAATGAAAATCATAAAAAAAGTAAAATATTTATTTAAAAATAGAAAAATATCTTTAATGTATCTAAATAATATTAAATAATTTAAAATTAAAAAATGTCAAGAAAACAAAAATATTA
>MQRK01246966.1:974-14966 GCA_001938485.1 Girardia tigrina
TGTCATTTCCTGAAGTTATATTTGATGTATTATTTGATTTTAAATAAATGGATTCAACAGTATCTTTTATGATTTTATTTAAATACTTTTTATTAAATCCATTTTTAGAAAGTCTATTAGGAAGTTCATCAACTTCATTATCAAATATCTCAAAGGTTGATGTTAAACCCCAGACTCTATGTACCAAACCTTTAATCCTGTTCCTATTGTATTTTGGGTCAGAAAAACTGTTTGGACAACTGTACAAACCGGTATCAGTTGGTTTTCGATATATTCGAGTCTGATATTTATCTTTCATTCTTTCAATTAATACATCTAAAAATGATAGTTTATTAGTATTTTCCATTTCAAAGGTAAACTTAATATTAGGGTGAAGATCATTTACAAACTCTAAAAAGTGTGAGACATTATCTTCACCTTTAAATATAAGAAAAGTGTCATCAACATATCTCGTATAAAATAAAATTTTGACACAAATTATGAAAGGATTATTGCCGAAGCATTGTTAATAAAGCATCATAAACCATGCTTAAACATGCAAGGTGATTCATCTAATCATATTAAAGTTTTTTAAAATATCATTAAAAATAATTTTCTTCTTTTTTTTTAAAAAAAAGAAAAAAAAGCATGTTTTTGAGACGTATGATGTAATAGTTTTTCAACTATATAAATAGCAATTAATCACTTTATTTCATTGCACTGAAGATGCCGAAATGGTGAAACGCGTTTGTATTGGGAATAAATTTAATATTAAAAAATGGCCTTTCTTTTCATTATTATATATTTTTATATATTTATTTTTTATTTTTATATATTTATATATGGTGTGACGATTTTTTGGGCAAACTTATCAAATTCTTAGAATTTTTAAAATTTAAAAATGTAAAATATTTAAACATAATTTTTTATAAATAATTTTTTTAAATAATTTTTTACAATTCAGGAAGTTTTTAATAATTAAAATTCAGATTTAATCACATAAATAATAATCGTATAAGTTAAGATGAACTCGTTTAAATTTTTAAATTAAATAATGAAAGTTTCAAAATATTTAACATTAAATATTGAACATTTAAAATAAGACTTTAAAATAAGATTTAAATAATTTTAAATGAAATAACAAATCTCAACATAAAATAAAATGTTTTACAAATAAAATAAAAACATTAAAATAATTTTAAAGTAATGCAGTTAATGATTGTGTAATCAATACGTAATCATCATTTAAAAACTCTCAACAAAGTTGTAGAGAGTGCAGTTTGAACGTTAATTTTTGGATCCAAAGATCTTATATATTTTGCATAAAAAAATATTACCACCAATAATGACAATATCAAAATAAAGGACAGACCCTTAAAAAACTTTAATATAAGAATAAAAAATGATAACTACCCCTTCAAAAATTTTAAATCCAATAAAAGTAATTTAATTCAAAATAAAAAAATGAAAAGGACCACCAATCTTTGTTTAAAAAACCCAATAATTCACTCAATAACAACCGTGAAAAAATATTCCACAAGGAAACCCTTCGGGTTTCCGTTCAACAGAACGGCCAAAAGATTGCTCGGGTGGTGCCGAAAATATGGATAGAGCTAAAGATTGTTCCGGTGAATCTCGGCAAATTTCAAAAAACTCTGAGAATTCTATTGATAATTTACCTGACTGGAGTAAAGCCGTTGATGAGGATTACCCTGGTCACATAAATGACGAAATCCACATCACCCCACCAGCATCTGATGGTGTCATTCAGAAGCCTCTGTTCTTCCTCCCACCGAACTTGTTAGCGGACTTCACCACTAGAGAAAATTTTGGTCATTTTTGTGACATTCTTATTGAGGTAATAAAAAGACAATCCACAGCAGTTGCCACTGTGGTTAAAGCTGATCATATAAACATGGTTGACCTTTTATCGAAAGAGACGAACATAAAAAATGGGCAACGTCAAATTCACCGATTCATTCATAATCTACACACTCTGGTTGAGGACGTCAACAAGACAGAAAATCTTGATAGACTGACTAGACAGACTATTCCGTACTGCTTTTGAATTGGGTATTCCCACACCACCAACCTGGAAGGAGACTCTTTTGACACCGAGGATTTCCAAACTCTTTCTCCGCGGACCGACTTGACTCGATTCTTTCCGAGATCTGTGACACGTCTCACCGATACTGCAACGGTTATGGCATTGCAGTTGATGTCTTGATAGAAGAATTGCGAGATGACATGCATAAAACCCTGAAAACGGAAAACAACTCCATTGCAAAATCAAAAATCATACCAATTTTACGATCACTGAACAACCTTGAATCGCTTACCAGATTAGAAACGGCTGATGCAGACTTAAAAAACGCATTAAAGACATCATTAAGTCACATGACTTGCGATTATCGAACTACGATATCTTTAAAAGCTTATTTTTAACGGGTAGGGAATCCAACAAACCCCAAATAAGACCAGCAGTAACTAGCGCATCAATTGACGCTAAGACCACCAACATCGACAAACACGTTTCCACAGACACCAAGAGGTCCTGCTCTGAACATAACAAGTCTCCGTCATCCGTCACCGTCCCCCCCCCAAAAGCTAATTCCGGCAACCCTGTTGATCTGGACGCTACACAAAACAACGTTCTTATCCCCCCACTGACCGATGAATCGATCTCCATCATAGACGAAACTGTCCTAGAAGAAAGCGACGACGGAACTCTTTCAGTTTTTAATAATTAAAATTCAGATTTAATCACATAAATAATAATCGTATAAGTTAAGATGAACTCGTTTAAATTTTTAAATTAAATAATGAAAGTTTCAAAATATTTAAAATATTTATAGCGTCAAATTTCTCATCCAAATTTGTTAAACCCGCTAAGAAAAGACCTAACAAGAAAACTAAGACACCGATTGAGGTCTGACGGGTTGGCACTACTGTTTCCAACGATGTTGAAATAGCAGAGAAGTCACCTGACCCAAATTACTGGTTGGATGATATTGACATCAACACATTTTTAAGGCATATTTCCTATGATACTGATACCTTAGTTCTACCGAATTATGCTGTAATCAAACTATTCCATGGCGAAGATGATCTTGACGTGATCTTCCGAGGACTCCAAGTTGAGAATAGATCCGCATGTTTAGTCCCTGTGAACTATAATAACACTCACTGGTTAGCCCTTTGCTGCACACCCAAGAATGCATATATTTTCAACTCAATTCACAACCTTCCGTCTGAGAAACGAGTTACATCCCTTGTTGCATCTCTAATTCGCACAATAAACTCATATGTGACCGATGTAGAAGGTCGCCTCTATTCCGTTTTGCTGCCTCTAAAATTTCTTGAGTGTGAGCAACAACTGAACACGGTTGACTGTGGTCCCTTTGTCCGCGGGTTCATTGAAAACATTATAAGGAGGAAGGTGGAACCCTTGTTCGAGATAGATATCACGGGAATCCGCCGACGTAGCAACATCTTGAAGCCCCACGTCCGAACTAACAGCCCACAGACAGCGGTACGAGGAGGAGGATTAGCGGCTAAACCTCCTAAGAGAATCAACTACACCAAGCGCATTAGCAAAAAAAATATTACCGACCAAACGGGTAGACGTAAGACCACTGCCAACTTGCTTCGTTTTGATTACAATCAGATGAATAATCTTGTGGACATGCTTCCCCTTCGACCCAGCTGGATAACCCTGTCACTCCAGATGGCCTTCCGAATTGCTAGGGGTGATGAAACTTTTATCAAGAAGAACATATCCTACAACAACTTCTTGGGAATTGATAAGGTCCTCTGTCCAATATGTCTTTCAGACTTCCAATGGTTCCTAATTGTTTTTGATAAACCCTCTAGAACATCAACTGTCTTTAATGCACTTGAATCATTAACGGAAAATCAACTTTCTGCATTTGAACTTTTGAACGACAACCTTTGTTCGTTCTTCCGCATAGATAGAGAAGGCTGGAATGTGGAGCACTCTAATGACATCGAAAAGACCAAAGCATTCACACAGAGTAGTTACTGGATAGCGAATGCTATTTGGCAATTATATCACGATCAACTAACCAATTCCGATGTTAGGGACATAATTCATGATATTACAAAGTCAAACAAAGCAAAAAAAAATAAAAGCTGAAAATAATTATAGAGAGAACAGATAGGAATAAGAGATATGATCAGATGACCGTATTTATAGCTGAGAACAAACACAATAATATCGAAACTCTGGAAACTCTTTTCACCGACATAATGAATACTTAAAATAAAAGAAGTAAATCCTTTAATAACTCTAAAACTTCAAAAAAACAACGGCCAAAAAGATAAAAACATTCGATACTTATACAGTGTACAACCTAAAAAAAACAATCGAGCTAATCCTAGACGATACTGAGGTTGATGTGACTCTCCCCTTGGACGAATTAGAAGCCTATGCGACATCAAAGGCTGGTACTTCAACAAACACTGATTGGTCAGAATCATCAAAAATAAAGACTGGTTCAAAGTTTAGTTTTCGACACCTGTCACCCGAGGAGGTGTCAGCAATATTAAAGAGTACAAGTAAATCGAGTCCAGGAATTTCTAATGTAACATACTCCGACATTAACTTTTGTGACCCAGGATGTCAATTCTTGACTGTCCTCTGCAATAAAATAATTGACGCCGGTATTATACCTACCCGTTGGAGGAAGTTCTTGACAGTCATGATCCCTAAACCTGGTAAGACTGGCGCGTATCACAAAATTAGCTCATGGCGCCCAATTGCTCTCTTCGAATGTATTGCAAAGCTGTTCACCTCCTGCCTTTGTAATCAACTTGAATCCTGGTTAATCGAAAATAGTTTGACTTCATCATTTCAAAAAGGCACTGGCCCATCAGATGGTTGTGCGGAGCACAATAATATCCTTCGTATCTTGCTTGAAGACTTTGAAAATGTTCATGTCACGTTCCTTGACCTTACTGGCGCCTTCGGTAACATACCAATTGAACACATCCTAGGTGTACTTCAACGAAAGGGATTAGATGATCTCTCTTGCTCTCTAATTAGAAATCTTTATTCTGATTGCAGCTCTATATATACCTGCAATGACTGCACCACTGAGTTCACTCCAATAAACAGCGGAGTAAGACAGGGGTGCCCCCTGTCTATGCTTCTCTTCTGCATTGGTATCGACCCAATTCTATCACACATACAAGAGAATGAATCATTTGGAATTCTGACTGAGGCTGGTAGAATAGCATGTCTCGCTTATGCTGACAACATTGCTCTAATTGCACCCAGCCGCCAGATTCTACAGGAAATGGGGAACACTGCAACTTCTTTGGTTTCTTGGTGTTCCATGCAGTTCAACGCTTCAAAGTGTGGATACCTCTCAGTCCCACTAGAAGCTGAAACCATATAACTGCAATTCCTATTGTTGATGATGATGAAGGATATCGTTATCTTGGCGTTGACTTTACAAGAAAGACCAAACACTCTCCGGTAAGGTTGTTCAAAAACTTCATTAGAGACCTGAAGAAGATTGCCAAAAGTATCCTGTTCCCATGGCAAAAAATAGATGCCTATAAAATATTCCTACACTCGCGTCTTATCTTCTTCTTCAGGAATTACAACATTCCTAACTAATTGGGAATTAACTAAGCAATTGGGAACTAACCGACTACGGACATCACGAGACCACTACCGCGGTATTTAAGAGTGGTCTGGATGTTGAGATTCGAAGACACATTAAAGAAATTTGTGGAACGCCACTTAATTCATCCAACGAATGCATCTATGCAGACAAAGAATTGGGTGGGTTAGGCTTCATATCCGCTCGAGACGAATACACGATTCAATCCATTATCCAAGCTTTTAGAAACATCACATGCTCGGACACTATAACTAGAAATCTTTCCCGTCTAAACCTTTTAAACACATTAGCCAAATACTACGAGACGGATAACGACTGGTCATTGTTTGATTGTCTTACCTGGCTGAACGAAGGCGATAGAGAGAATGGCTATTGGTCCTGGTGGACAAAGGTTAGGAACTCAATAAGATATCTTGATAGCATTGGCCTCCGTATTAGATTCGAAGCTAACGAACTCGGAATCTGTCTTAAAATTCACACAGAGTCAATTCTTATCGGTGAACACCAAATTAAATCTGCGTCCCATGAAATTCATAAACTGTATAGCAGACTGAAATTCAATAAATGGAGCCGTCAGAAGGTTGCTGGAATATCTGCAACAGCAATCTCTGAAAGCTCCGTCAGCTCATCAATCCTGTACAATAACGAACTATCAAACGCCGAGTGGCGATTTCTTCACTCAGCAAGATCAGGCAGCCTTCCCACCAAATTCATCCCAAACATGCCGCTTTCCGATACAAGATGTCGAGCTTGCGGTGTACGGCTGAAACGCAAGTACATGTGCTTTGCGTCTGCTACAGAAACCTCGCACTGATTAATGCTCGTCACCATGCGGTTCAGAATATATTTGCCGAAGCATGGTCAACAGAAAAACCAATCCTTGAAGTTATTACTAACAAGGAGTGCGTTTGGTCAATGACCAATAAACGGATAGACCTCCGGATATACAACCGCGGAGGAAGAGAACTTTGGCTAATCAATGTCAAGACTCCATAGAAGCTACTAAAGAAGGTAAGAAAGGACAACGAAAAAAATACAAGCAGCTTCAAGAAGAGGCAAAATTAAACCACAAGGGGTGGGTAGTTCACCTGGGCACTCTTGTGGTTGGCTGCTTTGGTTCCTGGCCGGAGAAGAATGATCTGAGCATATGCTCAGATCTTTCAATTTGTCCAAAACAACACTGACAAATCTCCGAAGAATGTGTGTCGTCTCCAATGTCAAATACAGATCAACGACTTGGAGTAAACACAACACTACAGAATGGAACCCGCTGGTGAAGGAATAATGATGCGTAATCGGGCTAAATATCTCAACGAATGACTCTAGTTCGAGATATCCGATTGCTGTCGCCGGACGGCATGTTAATTTGTTTTTCTAATAAACTTTGTTTTTTTTGTTTTTTTTGGGGGGGATTCTTGTCAACTCGTCCGCCTTGTTATCTTCGCTATTAACAAACTCGATCTTCAACTCGATCTCATACTCCTGACACAGTTCCTTGATCATCGACAGTCTTCTTTTTATTAAAAGCTCAGATGAAGCCTTGGTATTTAATTTTTCGTGATCTGAGATTGTTGTGGTTACCCACGAAACTACTGACTTATTATCCGATTTTACTATCACGCTCCTTAAACCCCATTTCACACATAAGTTTAAACCCTTTACAACTGCTTCTAGTTCTGCTACATTAATATGTCTAGAATCATCAGTTTTTCTCAACCATGATGCGTCCTCAATTATGTTCCCCTTGACTTCTAACGCCACACCAATGGTTAGTGAACTTGCGTCGCACCATATAATACCTTCCCTGCAATCATCAATGGTCCATAAACCTCTGCAAGGATCACTCTCCCTCACTATCTTTAAACCCCATTTAATCTTCTCGAATAATTCCTCGTCTATCTTTTCATCCCACCTTCCCTCACTAAGTCATTTAAGATATGAACATGACGGACGTAGCAAACTTGTTACTGGATGTATTCCTACTCATAACGTATTCCTAGATGTATTCCTAGTCCACATAACGAATATAACTCACGACGTGAAATTGATTCCACATCCAACTCTTCCCTTACCTGATTGTCCCTTTTCCATCTCACTACATGTTGGTCCTTAAAGACTTTCATTCCTAAAACTCGAACTTCGTTGGCTTGTGACAGATTTCCGGTTTCTTACATTTGAGACCGAAGTTATTGAACTCTTTTTCTACTTCCTCAACAGAAATGAAACTTTCATTTACATAAATATCATCAATATAAGAGTCGATATTTTCACGCATCCTGGTGTCAGAGTTCAGAATCCACCTGACGATTTCGGTCGTTATAGTTGGTGCAATGTTTAAACCAAAACCCATCCTAATTAAAGCATATTTCTTGTTATTAATGATACAAGATTGGTAACGCCACATGTTCTTATGAACATGAATCTGCATGTACGCCTCTGACAAATCAAGCATTGAAAAAGTTGAACCCCTACGTCGCCAATCGCGGAGCTTTTCTAAACATATGTCCGCAGAACCACTATAAACGTCCACGTAATTGTTTAATTTTCTAAAATCAAAAATGAGTCTTATTTTGGACTTATTAGCCTGTAATTTTCCAAATATCGGTATGGATCCTATCGATTTACCCATTTCCTTCTCATTGTACTCGATTAGATATCCATTTTCTACCCAACCGCCTAAAATTTTCAACGTTGCAACATCTTTTAATTTGTTGTCCTTAAAAACTGACTGACGATTCGGAAGATGACTCGGAGCCTCACTTTTCCAATTCCATTTAATCGACCAATTTTCCTTAAACTCAATTTCAAAATTATGCTTTTTTATACTAACAAGAGGCGCATCCGATGCAGTACAACTCAAGCTACTATCTATCCCTTTAATTTCTTCTTCGCCGAACTCAATAACACCCTTATTAATTCTCACGCCGCCCAATTTACCTTTGACATAAATGCCTATTAAGATCCCTAGACCATACGGCAAATGTTCCATGATCGAACATTCCACCCTAATGATCCTACCACTTATATTCAGCCGCACTTCACCCGAGCCCACTTTAACACCCTTTCCATTTGCCAAAACCATACTTTCTCCGTCAGAAAACAGCATACAATCACTAACTACCCTTTTTAAAACAACCGTTTTCGAACAACCCGAATCAATCAACGCTATGGCTGACCTGTCATTTACAGTGACGATCATCGTCGGTAACGCCTGCAACTGTGAAGGGAGAGAGCCGGCGCCTACAAACTCCCTGTTCGTTTCCCGACCGACAATATTTTGCGATATGACCCGGTTTCTGACATTTGTAGCATATTGATTGTCTGTTTGATTGCCACTGAGAACCCTTATGATGATTACTTTAAAAAAAAGGGAGAGTAAAAAGGGGAGATACGGGGCTGGATCAGTAATCTTCTGGATTTTCATGACCATTTCAAATTTCTTCTGCCAAATCTCGAAGCTGATGCTTCCATCGAATTTTTCCAAAAACTCCAAAACGATTTTCATATCATTCATTATGCCCGGATAACTTGTAACACGCGAAAAGTTTATTTTCAAAACAATGTTTAATTGATAATATTTAAACAAAATATTTATCAAAAACGCATATATTAAATATTTGAAATAATCAAAATATCTAATATCCAACAATATCAATTTAATATGAGAAAATATTAGTTTAATATAAAAAATACTGTATTTAATATGACAAAAATATCAATTTATCATTAAAAATTATCAATATAGTATGAAAAAATCTTAATTTATTATGCAAAATAGATTCCAAATGTAAATTTTTTAATCGTATGTATTTAAACTTCTTTCTTGGTGACAAGCTGAATTGAAAACGTTTGTATTTTAGAAGCATTTTTCATATTAAATTGATATTTCTTTCATATTAAATACAATTTTCGTATTAAATCTATATTTTTTCAAATTAAATTGATTTTTTTATATTTAATTGATATTTTTCATATTAAATTGATATTTTTCATATTAAATACATATTTTTTCATATTAAATATTAATATCAATTTCATAATTGAATTTTAAAAAATTTTAAAAAAATGCCGAGTTCGTGAATTCGGAAAGTCGGTTGCCTACTTCGGCATAACATAGACATTGTAAAAAATGATAATCGTTTATTAGTGAGAAATTCTCATTTTTTAAAAATAAAATATCTACAAAACTATTTTTAGGATCTTGTTGTTTGGGCAACTATTGGTTCAATCCATCTTCCAACTGTCGAAGACATTCCAAATGCAATTACTAGTAGCAGTGAAATGAAACTCACAATAAAACCTTTTAACTTAAAGTATGAAACTCCTGAGGAAAGAAACGAAAAAGAAATATTTACCACAAACGTAAGACTTATATTAATTAGAATTAATTCATAAATATCTATAAAATAGACTTCACTTTCAAATAGTGTGACAAATCATCCTTGAGACAATCCTTAATAAAACCTTCGTATTTAACATCCTTCTTGATGAATATAATTTAAAAGTAATGTGTTAAAATCTTTACTATTCGAAAATATTCGAATTGTTACATTTTTAATATATCTTAGTAATAAATAAATTTCATAACTTATCGAATTTAAACTTGAAATTGTATAGAAAATATATATAATTCTGAAAGAACTTCAAGGATATAATTTTTGTCTGCAGATTTTAAAAAAATAAATTCACAAATTTTCAGCTTTGAAAACTTGAAGAAATAAATTTTAAGAATTTATTTTATTCATAAAAAATTAACATAAAATAAGATTTGAATAATTTTTGTAGATTATAACAAAATAATGGGATTAATTTTATATTTTTTTAAATTGGAGTTATCTTAACAAGGAAACCGAAAAAAATTGAGATTATTTAGGTTTTAATTTGATTTTTATCGGCATTTCAGTGAGACAAATCTTAGAATGATTCTGAAAGGGAATAAATCGTGTTTAATATATAATCTATAGGATCATCTACGTTGTAATATTATTTTTCCATGTTTAATATCAAATTATTGAGTTTTCAAAAAAACCAAATCATCTCTCAATTTATAAAAAATGTCTTTAATTTTGAAATTCGTTTCATTTCGACAGAATTCTAATTTTAATCATTATAGTTGTCAAGGTGTGACACCGAATACTTTTTAGATTTTTTTCGCTTTTTTACCTCCTAGAATAGAACCGAAAATATTCAGTATTAACATTTTGTTAGTGTGAAAAAAATGGAACTGAATGTGCAAGGGATTATTGGTATGAAGTTGAACAAATATTGATATTTTTATCAAATAGAACAGAATAACACAATTTTTAATTTTATTTTTTGAAAACATGTTTCGCCTAATCAATTTAATAGAAATAGCTCAATAATGAACCATATGTTAAAATGTCATGAAAATCGTTGGAAAGGACCTGGCAGCGAGTTTCTGAATTAATCAGTAAATTTGATTATAATAATGAAATAATTATTACTGAAGCAATGTTAATTAAGTTTTTAAAACCTGGTGTAAACGTGCAGTGATACATCCAATCATATTAAAGTATTTTAATGTAAAACATACATAACACAATGGTCTTCTAACTATATAAGTAATAGCAGTTGATTAGAATTCTGATTTGATGATGTCATAAAAGCGAATCACGTATTCGGTAAATAGAAATTTATTATTAAACCTATCATTAATTAATCAAAATTTCTCATTTTTATCAAATAGCTATTTATTTAATAATTTAATTTTAGCTAGAAGAATGGACTCGTGGAAATGATCATTGCAAAAATCAAAAGAACTAAATTATTTTGCGACTGAAATGATGTGAAAAAATACCATTTTGGATACAGACTTTAAAAAATTGATTATGAAAAAAATCAAATATAAATGCAATAAATTATTTATTTTCACATTTTTAATTTGCAAAATAAATGTGAGTAGTATCATTGTTGAATATTACAATTTATAGTACCTGATAAAAGATAATGGAATAAAAGAAAATATGAAACTAGTAAATCAAGAAAAACATTTGTCATATCCATTCTTTATGCTGGAAGAACTCTTGTTATGTGATAAAAAAATCGTTATTAATTAAAAAAATCGATCAGCAGAAACCCTCAGTCGTTTGCCGTTCTTATACTTTCACAATATTAATTACTGAATGGAAAAATCGATTATCAGAAACTCACTTCAATTATAATTTCGATTTTTTTAACAATTAACTAAAAATGAATACGTAAAAAAAATAATCTGTTTGGGATCGGAGATATGACGTCCGTATGGATACATATCTTCACCCTCTCTATGCGAATACCCAACTAAATTCGAGAGGGTGTGCTATCAGCTAGGGCTAGCAATCCATGAGTAGGCACCTTAATCACTGATGCTACTAAACAAAAAGACAGTACAGAGAACACTGGGATTGCTCGCAAAATAATAGGATCTCAGGCTAAGTGGGGACGGGACTGGTGTCCACCTATACCATATATATATATCATCAAATGGCCATTTTGATATTAAATTTAACGTTTCTTCTTTTGTTCACTTTGTATATGTTTTTACTCTTTGACAAGCTATGCAACTTCTTACTATTTGTTCAACTTTTTTGTGAACTCCTCCATCGCATATTCGTCGATCATGTATGAATATGTTTTCTTAACTCATGTATGATATAGAAATGTATGAAGAATGTAATACAGTCACTTCTGGAACTTTTCGGAATCCAAATTTTATTATCAACTGTTTGAATACCTCCATTATTAACTATAAAATCTTGCGAATTTACACTTCTTATAAGACTCATAATTTCTCGAATTTCAAGATTATTCTGTTGCCGCGAATGGTCAGTTCTTCTTCATCCTATACGAGCCTTCGTGTTCGTTGCTTTTCTGTTTTTGCTTCTGCATTTTTCGTCATACATTGTGCACACACTATGCATTCATTTCTAGATAATGAATGATATATGCATCAAAATTTTGATGTAAATCACCTTTCCTATAGTCAAAAATCATATCTTAACTACTTAAGTAGTTCATCCAGTTGTGAAATTGCGGCGTTAATGGCTTCTTTCTTGTCATCATAAAAACAATCACCTTGTGATCTGTTCTTAATTTGAAGCGAGTGTCATATAGAAAATGTTTAAAGTGTTGCGTAAAATGAACGACAGCAAAAAGCTCTTTTCTTGTTATACAATATCCTACCTCGAGTTTCGACATTATTTTCGATCCATAAGCATTGACTTTTTCTTAACCTTTGTCATTTACTTGAGAGAACTGCCCCAATTGTATCGGTGTCCAAAATAAATGTCTTCTAGAAATCTGGATAGATTAACACCGTTTGTTAACGCTTCTTTCAATTTGTTAAATGCTGTTGAATGACTATCAGTTTCAATATAAAGCATCTTTGGAACTACTGCACATGAATTCCAGTGGTCTTGCCAGTTTTAAATAATTCAAAATGAACTTCATATAACAGTAGCATAAATCCAGGAAACTCAGCAACTTTTTCATACATTTTGGTTGTTGAAACTCTAAAATTGTTTTGATTTTATCCGGATCTGTTATTATGTCATCTATATTCACTACATGACCTAGGAATCGCAGTTCCTTCTGAACTAGTGTACGGTTTTCAGGAATAATTCGTAACCCTGCTTCTTGTATCTTTGAAAACAATTTTTCTAATCGAGTAAAATGTTCCACTTCCATTTCTGAAAATATCAGAATATCATCTAAATATACTAGAACTTCTTTCCATAACGTATTTAAGAACATCAGTTGCTGCTATGTCAAATGGCATTCTCGTAAAACAGTATTGTCCAGTCTTTGTTGAAAATGCAATTTATAATTTTGAAGACTTGGCCATTTCTACTTGATATTAGGCGTTTCCTAAATCTATTGAACTGAACCATTTCATTTCCCGATACAGAAAAGCTTTTACGACCATCGGCTGTATTATTTCACTGATTTGTGAAACTTAGAAAAATCTTTGACACACTGTAATGAACACCTCCACATCGTTATTTCCGACATAGATCTGCAGCACAAGATTATTGAAGATACTTGGCGTGGTCGCCATGTAAGAGTTAATTTAACATCAATTAACATTCAGAATGGGCAAAGTAAGGTTATTTCAATACTTAAAATTTTTAGTTAAAATATTTTTGCCATTGGGTAATAACCCAATAATACTTTAATAAATAATAATATTTAATCCCTATTATACCTTTTAAAGTTAATGCATCTATTAAAATTGTTTTCAAATTGCTGATGATGATGTATATAAACATCGAAACATGTCCAATAATTATATAAAAAAAGCTTTAATCAAATTATGTTTTCGATATATATATATATATATATATATATATATATATATATATAT
>MQRK01246971.1:0-10535 GCA_001938485.1 Girardia tigrina
TTTCTTGAGAAACATATAGACCCTTGTAATTTGTCGAATACATTGGTTTTCCACAACGGTTTTCTTTTTCTTTTCGAATAAATCTCATTCCATCTGCTAAAAGAGATGACATTAAAACTATTGCTAAATTCTTTTTCTGAACTGGTACTGCTTTTTGAGCTTGATGCTTCTTCGGTTTTAACATGTCTGGTCTTTCTTGTATTTGAATGCCTTGAGCTTCAATAAATTCTGCTGATTTAAGAAATGCCAAATTACAATCTTTATGAGATTGAAAAAGATTGTGAAAGTTGTAAAATAATTAGTATGAGAATGACAGAAAACGATACGACATATAAGGTATGTCAGAATACGACATGCAAGGTTGAAATCTTGAGAAGTTATAACAATAAACTGGAGTATCAGGAATACTGTTGCACATCGGAATTCTGTAATTCGAGTGTCACTTCCGGTTATTGTCATATAATGATAATAGCATCGAATTTTTTCTTGACTTTATTCCTTTTCAACAGATTTATTTTCACTTAGTTATTTATTTATTTTTTTAAAGTTATTTTCACTTTGATTATTTTCTCTATGAAGAATATTTTACCACTCATAGTAAAACTCGGCAGCAGATTATAAAATTAGATTATATTATTAGACGACGATCGAAAAGCATTTGTCTTTATAGAAAAATAAATACATGAGAACTAAAAAACACTAATCAGCACACACATACACAAAGTAAACCAATAATCACAACTCATCCTGATACACAAACACACACAATAAGGGCTCTATACACACAAAACCCCATCGACTCAGGCTCTGTACAGAAACCCAAAAGAAAGACAGTATCAAACGCGTTCCTATCACCCGGAATTGAGATATCGCAACAGTCCCCAACTGTACACAAAAAAAACAAAAATCAAGTACTCATATACACAAACAAAAATGTACATTGATATAGGACACGGTGGTGTCTGAAGTAGTGGGTGCACTACACTATTTTATAAACCTCTTCTTTTGTATATTGCACAGATGTGCCTAAATTTTGCATCATTCACCATACTGTCTGTTCGAATAATTGTGAATTTTGAAAACGACTCAGCAAGACGCCTTCATCCCCCGATTCAAGGAATGCCCATTTGATAAGTGATTGGAAGTGATTGAGTCTTGTGTCTCGAGTCGAATGTTTACTAATAATTGTAAAAATAATAATGATTAAAAAAAAGAAAATATTCAATTCCTGTAGTGTTTGCCGAAAGAAAATTCTCAGAGAACAATTAATGAATTGCTAAAAGAAAAAACATGATATAAAAAAACTAATGTGTAAAAAAAGGAAAAATATAATGTCAAAAATTGCTATTGTTTAAACGCACAAAAATTGTAAAAAGTAGCGTTAAAATTTGAAAAAAATTGAAATGCTCATCATGTCTACTTTGTTCTTTATTATCCTTTTTCACCTCGTACAACGAATAAAAGAAAGACGAATGAGGCGTCAACTCAACCACGGCTCCTCACAATGCACGGAACTGCTCAGCCGCACTCTACGGTGTCTCATCTGGGACCGCACCACTGGAACGAATCACATAGACACACTGAACGGGCCGACAAAATCTCGAGCTGTTAGTTGGGCAAACCAAGCTGTCATCCAAGACGGAGCTGATAGGGGCGGGGGCGATAGTTTCGAACTGGAAGCCCCTGAGGATGACACGAAAAAGTGATCCCCTTGCGCCCCCAGGATATCTGATAAATTTTTCGGTCAATGGCTTTCTATACAGTCAAGTGTAATAGAGCGCGGAAAATCAGAATGGCTGCGGGGACCACAAAACCAATTATAACAGTAATTTTATTTTAATAAAAATTTATGATGATTATATTATAAATAATATTATTAATGATAATATCATAAAAATTTATACTCATTATTAAGAAATTTAAAAAAGTAAGTTTTTCTGAAAATTAATAACGCTATTCAATAAAATTAAATTTTATTGTCACAATATATTTTGATGGATTTTCCACCATATTCAGGCTAAATTAACAATAATTTTGCTGTTGATAGCAAATTGATGATTATGCAACCATGTTGCATAATAAATAATGAAATATTTTCAACAAAGTGGAAGAGAGATTTATTTGACCATTAATGGATGGATTAAGTGATTATTTCAATAATGCCTCACAAATGACTCTCCCAATACTTTTTAAATTTACTGCACAATATTTTAAAATTAGTTGTTTTCGCCTCTGATCTACAAACTTTAATATGCCCAGCAATATTACTACCATTACCCAATCTTCCATGCTCTTGAATCTGTTTACAGAGATGACGTGAAGTCTCTTCAAAGTATGTTGGGTTAATCCCATTACATGAAAATTGATAAACTAGTTGGGAACATAAACTCAAAGGAGAATTTTGAAATGCAATGGTTCCCAACAAAAGAGGTTAAATTTCCATATTCAGTTCATTTAAAATGTGGAAAAGAAGTTAAGTGTTACTTATCTGAAAAAATTTTTTAACAAATTAAGTGACTAATGTTTTCTCAGCGCACTGGGCGTATTTGTAAATTTTCTTTCACTTTAGTAACGATGGGAGGCATAAATAAACAAACTCGATTAGAGAAATATGTCAGTAAACCGTTAACAAATATTACAAATTACTGGGAAAATATGGCTACTTACTCTCATATAAATTAAACAGTTACCATGGAGACAGTGTTTCGCTTGCAAAAGCTTTTATTGAAACTTATGAAGCGTCCTCCAAAGATGCGACAAAATAAGAGAATTCATTAGTTCAAATTTAAACCAAAGTCAATTTTATAACATTATGTAGGACGAAACTATTGATATCAATAATGTTTCGCAAATGTCTCGTATTGTTAGATCTTTAGATACAACTAAATGTGAAATAAAAGAAGAATTTACTGATTTTATAGATTGCCACACTGAACAGTACAATGAACAAACATATTAACCGATATTAAGTGTAGAAATGTTTTATCAAAAATAGATATAAATATTTTAAATAAGCACGGTTTTCACGATGTAGGACGTTTTGGCGCCGGTCGTTTTGGGGCGAGGTCATTTTGGCGCAAAGCCGTTTTGGCGCTGTGTCAACTGTTCCCACTGTTTTATAAAAAATCTGTTTTCTACAGATGGATACTCAAAAAAATTTTTTTAAATCATAAGTCCGTGTTTATAGTCCATCAAAAAATCCTGGCATCTGCAGCAACGTATTTTCTGAGCTTTACAGGCGGCTGATCTCCACGAACGAATTGCTCATATATAAGGTCACGTCCTTTTTGAACACCTTGAATGCCGTTTATAAATTTCCAAATGTTTGGATGGCCGAAAAAAAACAATTCGTCATTCCTATTTTATTTCATGTAGACATTTTGTTGATGATTGTGAGTGTTGGACAATTTTGTTATTATGCAGCAACGTCAAGAATACTCCATGACATATATTTATATTTTATAAATATTTGTTTTATATTTAACTGATTTCTTTTTACAAATTTTGATTATACATTTTTAATTAAAGTGGCAAAAATTGATACAGCGCCAAAATGACTTCGTGCCAAAACGACCTCGCGCCAAAACGGCCTGCACTAAAACGACGGTGCCAAAATGTCTCGTACCGCGGTTTTCATTTGCAAAACTACATCGGCATCGGTACCGATGGCTGTACTTTGATGGCAGGTGAGTTAAACGCAGCCATTACAAATGTAAAGACTGTTCTTACTAATACTATTAAAAGTCCATGCGTTAAATATTTCTATCTCAAAATTTTCCACAGTTTAAACCATAGGGGATACTTAATAGGATCATAGCTTTTTTAATGCAACATAAAAAATAAATTTTATTTTAAAATCTAAATTGAATAATACATTGATAAGATTAAGTGAAACAAGGAGGGTAGAAAAACATGAATCATTTTTGAGATTCAAGGCAAACTTTGTACAAATTGTTGAAGTCTTTGATTTGATTTCACAAAGGCAAGATCGTGAATCATCATTTAAAGCTTGCCTTAAAAAAATGCCATTACTAGTCCATGCTTTGTTTTGACTGCTCACGCACTAGCAGATATTTTAGCTACAATCCTAAGTTTAAGTAAACGATTGCAGAAAAAACATTGGACAAAAGAATAGCCAGAAATCTGATAAATAACACAAAAACAGCACTAAAAACAAGCGGAGTAATGCAGACACATGCTCTAACCCATGGGTGGGCACACTTAAACGTTGTATGATCGACTAAAATTTTTATTACTTAACTGCAATCGATTAAAATTTTAAATATTTAACTGCGATCGACTCTTTCAGAAATGAGAAAGCATGACACAGTATGTTTATTAATTTTATTATAAAATTACATAATTATTGTACAAGGTAAGTGTAATTAATTTTTGGATGTTGACACATAGCATTCCATTTCATCGCAAAGTCTTGTAAAGTTTGGTTTGTATTCACTGATACAGTCTGATAGATGTCATCAAGTGATATTTCAGTCAGATTAGTTAAAAGAAAATAATTTTGCGAATTGATTATTTTCATTTGCAAATATTCTAATTTGTATAAATAAGCGGAACCAAAGCATGCAAATATTTTTGATGCTACTGATCTCAATAATAGAGTTTTTTTCTTCTGGTAGAAACCTCCAAAAAATCATTTGCATGTGATTTCAAAATTTGATGCGATTTTATTGTTAAAATTTCAAACCCTAAATCTGATAAATTTAATTTGAAAATATGAGATACATTGGATAACATATCCTCGATATAATATTCTCCCCATGGAAAGGAAATAAATTCAAAAATAAATTGAAAACGACTAAGATTTGAAAATCGTCTCTCAAATTATGAATTAATATTGTTTATTTTAGAACAAAACTTTTCGATGTTGCATTGACCAGTAAGTTTCATCTGATTTTTTAAATATAGAAAATTCTTTAAGACATTATTTTTTAATTAGGACATATAGAATTTTAATTTTACTTTAAAAGCATTTACAGAACTGACTAACTCCATAATATTCTTTCCTTTTACTTGTAATTGTAAATCGAGAGTTATAAAGATCCAAAAATTCTTTTAGAGAAGCTAAATTTTGTAACGAAACTGGATCTTCCAACTTTGCTTGTTTTTCTCCCAACGAATTTAAAAATTGAATAATTTTAGACAAAAGATATTAAAATCTTTTTAAAAAGCTTTCCTGGCTAAACCAAATGACATTACAAAAAGTAATAAATCTTCATATTGGAAATCATTTCTTCAAGTTGAGTACGGATTCCGTACTACGGAACAGTCGCCTCGTTAAAGTACGGGCCCTTATTGAGTTAGTTATTTTCATAATATAATTAACATCAAATATTTTTGCACATAAGGCGTTATGATGTTATGATGCAATGAAATGATATAAAATCAGGAAATTGGTCATTTTGTTGAAAAACAGTTACAAATCCAGTTTTTTGACCAACCATGGTAGGTGCTCCATCGGTTGATATAGAAATCAACTTATGTAAGGCAAATTTGTTTCCTCTGTAAATGTAATAAATGTTGTGAAAATGTCGTCATATCGTGTCGTACCTTTCATTAGAAGAATTGTTAAAAATTCCTCTTTTGTCGAAATATCGGAAAATATCATTCTCATAAACATAATTAATTGTGCAGTATCAATGATATCAGTTGATTCGGCAAACTGTAAGGAAAAGAAGCAGCAGATTTTTATATGATCTTCTAAATGTTGAGTTATATTATCACTCATATCTTCATAACGTCGAGTAATAAATCGTCGAGAAAGTTGCAAATCTTTAATTGCATTAAGATTTTTATTTTTAAAGTTGTTACGTAATTTGTCATTGATTGCACGGAAATCTCCCATCTCGAAAACTTCACCGTCACGATAAGATTTTTTTATGTTTTCCTAAAAAATAGGAGATCACATAGAATGCTTTAGTAGCTAACTTAGATTGTTATGAAGACTTTTGAAATATAAGATGCTGTGCAATTAATTTTAATACATGAATCAACACCAAATTTTTGAATATTCAAACAAAATGCAATAATTTCATTTTAATTACCATTAATTTAAACTTTAAATATATTTTAATTTTAAAAGTTGAATTTTGAGTCTTAATTTTCAATCTTAATCAAAATTTGTGTATTTGTATTTCAATTTTACGATTCTTTTTACTCAGGTAAATCTATTGTTAAATATTTTAAATTTATCTGAAAAAACGTCTGCGATCTACTATCAAACAGCTCGCGATCGACCGTTTGCCCAACCATATTTTAATCAAATATTTCGTGACGCTTCAAAAATACTGGATGACCTGGAAGTGGAAATATCTTTTCCACATGCAATTAAGAGACAAGTGCCAGCTGATAACTCGGAAGATTAAGTAAATGTTTTATTTCCAAAATTGAAAAGCATTATTTTGAACTAGGATCAAAGATTTCGAAATGAGATTGCAGAAATTTTAAATCTAAACATATCTGTTCTATCTATTTTTATCGAAAGGTCGAATGCCGATTTGTATGAATCTGTAAAAGCAGTATTAGATTTTATAAAAAACTTTAATGATGACTGGACAGGAAGCCGTGTCTCCTCGATATTTTAGAAAGAGAAGAATTGTTTTTCATTGTGCATGTCGGTTGAAAGGTGCTTTTCATTTTATTGAACAAAATTTTCAGCGGAATCCCATCTCGTTTACGCAATTCAAATGTGGCGATATCCCAACCGAGAAAATGATGACACGCATCTTTATCTGCCGGGAAAACACCGAATGATAACGCACTCTTTATCGATGTTATGATGAATTCAGGCATCAATTTTAAATTGGCTGAACAAATGACTTTCAGTTGTTCATCTTTATATTGGCCTTTAACTTCAAGTCCGAAATTTTCCCACATTTTCATTATTTTGCAATTTATTTAAAATTCTCTTTTAAATTGATAATTGAAAAATTGACGATTGTTCACAAAATTTTATTTAAAAAAAACGGAGACAGATTGGCGCATTTTTTAAGCTAATTTTTTAAAATTGTGACAACAAATCACAAATTTAATATACACATAACAAACTCACACATTCACCAATCATTTAACATAGCATACACAAACACAGTCCATTCACACAACATGCAATTACATTACACAACAACTTACTTGCAATCATTTATTTACATGCAGAGAAAAAATTTCCATTAAATAACAATGAGGCTCACCATTTGATTACATTATCGATTTCTTTGTATAAATCGAATGATTCCACAAAATTCGCATTAAATGGCTTGTTAATGGCTTGTTTTTAAGTTTTAACCGATTCTATTCTTCGACACATCATTGCCGTATGTTTGTTTATTTTATCCGGAGTTTTTACGTTACATTATTTTTAATTTATTTATTATTAATTTTATTTATTCTTTTGACTTTAATTTAATTTATTTTTTTAATTTATTTGATTTTATTTATTTAATTTCTTTTTAATTACTTTATTTATTTAATTTAATTATTTTAATTATATATTTTATTTATATATAAAAACTGGC
This sequence comes from Girardia tigrina, assembly GCA_001938485.1. Classification (NCBI taxonomy): domain Eukaryota; kingdom Metazoa; phylum Platyhelminthes; order Tricladida; family Dugesiidae; genus Girardia; species Girardia tigrina. The sequence goes on from MQRK01246971.1 coordinate 7,533, forward strand.
AAAAATGTTCGGTCAAATTGGCAATTCTCCGCTCCAATGACGATAATGTGGACTTGTTGTCGATGAAACTCAAGTTCAAGTTTAATTTCTAGAATTTGCATTTAAAGCAACAGTTTGAAAAATCTCTAACATCACCTGAGTCAGTTGTAGAAGCTTATATGCAATGTGATATAAATGGTGACCCGACAAAAGCGCCCTTTTTAAAAATATTTGTAAAAATTTCTGTTTAAATTCTTATTATTATTTCTACTATTTTTATATTGTTTAAGTCCCAAATATTATAGGACTTTTTGAATTTTAATAAAAAAAACTTTGTAAAACTTATATTATTTTGGATTTAAACAATATAATGATGGTATAAATAATAGCGCCCCGACAAAAGCGCCAAACGACTTTTAAAATTGTAACAATAACAAAAGTAACAAAATGTTAAAAATAAAAGCGATAAAATGAAAAGAAAAAAGTAAAAAAATAACACATAATATTATATTTCCAGATTATGACAATCTTTTTAGATAATTTATTATATCATTTTGATTATAATTTCGACTGATGGAAAATAGTCACAATATTCAAGAACGTCTATTAAAGTGGATGGAAAATTTCTTGATGAAGAACAAATTGTCCATTTTTTTGTACCATATTGTAGCTTTAATTGGTAATTATTTAATATTGTATTGTGCACCACATTTTTTTAAGTTTGCACAAAATATCGTTTAATCTAATTTTATACTGTTTCTTATTAAAATATTTTTTTGTTAAAAAGGTTTTTTGACTCTCAAAATTAATTCATTTCAGAATTAGTTCTGGTGGGAATTTAAACAAAAATTTCAAAAAGTGAGCAATTTTGTCAGGGCGCTTTTGTCCAGGTACCGATATAGATATATTTCCCATAATTAAAATGATTCTACAAGTTCTTTGTACCCTTCCAGTAAGCGTAGATTCTTCGGAAAGGAGGTTTTCTACTTTAAATCGGATAGAAACATGGTTAAGGATCACAGGAAAGAATTTCAGGTTTAGCGCTGCTAAATATACATAGAGAAATTACTATTAATATTGATAAAATAATTGATAAGTTCGCAAAAGTAAAAGATGAAAAACTTGATTTTAATATATAGGAAAAAAAGTGTTTTAAGTGTTTGTCATTTTTTTAATAAATTTTATACTTTTTTGATAAAAGTACTATTTATAGTTGCTGATAATTTTCAATATATTTGTGTAAATCGCTTAAAGGTATGAGGGTGTCGATTAGTCAGCGTTTTGCGAAAAGTAATTTGCAATGTTTTAATAAAAATCTAAACGTTTTATATGTACTTTATAATAAAATACTTTAATCGAACTCCTATAATTTTATTAATTTTATTTATCAATAAATTACCCCCCCCCCAGCCTTGTACCTGGATCCGCCCTTGATAATACCCCTTCAATCGTGGGTTACCGGAATAATAACCCTTATTTTAATTTATAAACTTAAAAGACATTTTTATATTAAATTACCAGCCGAAAAATTCCGATGAAAATGAATTCAAACTGTAAGTATACTTTGATCTCTCAAAGTATTTTGATCAAAAGTCAGATTGATTCATAAATATTTTTCATAAAAATTTTTTCCATAATGTTTTTCTTTAAAGAATAACTTTGATTTTGCGTTTTGAATTGAAATGCTACACATTAAAATTTTTTTATTTTATTTGTAATTTATGTTCATCAAATACTCTTTCAGTTAACAAATTATAATTATTTTAATTTGAAAAATATTTTAAATCTTGATGAATAAAATCATTAAAAGACACGGGTGTAACGTAAATACATTATTTTATTCAATAAAATAATTCAATTGTATAAATAAAAAATATAATGTATAATATTTTAAATAATAAATTGCATTTAATATTTAATATTCATCTATTTAAAAACGTTATTTGAATATAACAATAGCACAAGGTTTTTCAAACTATTGAGCACATGACTTATATGAAACAAGCTAATTTGAGTGTCTAAAGCGAATTACTAAGTAACACCCGCTAAGGAACGATCGACAGTATTTAGAAAATAAGATTTTAAAAATTGACTATAATTTTTTTCTTAAATAAAAAGCTCATCCTTTTTGGGAAAGAGAAACTGAATAAAGTGACAAAAACATTATAAGAGATAACTTAATATAAAACTGGAGACATGTTACATTGGTAATCTGAGCGAACCAGTCAGGCATACTTCCACGTAATGTTACGGGGAAACTAGAAGGAGTTTTTGATCACTTATTATTTACAAATGCTGGCAAAAAACTAGTTGTACTCGTGTATCAGCAATCTATTTACGGAGCTAGTTAATATTACGGTTGTGAAGGCCGTGTGGCTGATCAGCAGTTATCGAGTTTTAAAATAGTTATGAAGAACGGTAAATCAACGGTTTATATGGAGATAGATTGCTATGATATCTGATTAATCAATCAGGTTGAGCAATGATTCGATGATGTTTGTAATCAAGTGGAGCAGTGCTGTGTCGATCCCCAGTTGAGAAAGAAGTATGAAGGTACTATCAACCTAAAAAGACCTCATAATGAGACTTCGGCACTAAATCTTTAAAAAATGCTAGGAACATAAGAGACTATCTCAAATAATTTTTTCTTAAGAATTTCAGTTTGTGATGAAAGTATAATTATTGTTGGCTAACAATTATTTGTTTAGTAAGTGTTGAGTTCGAGGTCAAGAATAGAATTCATAACTCCAAAAATTAATTTCTATTACAAATGACTATTTCCAAAAAAATTATGAGGAACAATATTTTCTTATATTACACCAAACCAGATATCAGAATTTTATAAATATCCATATATAAATTTTAGTTTTACTTAAAAATATTTACAGTGTACTCACGAAGAGTAAGGTCAAGAATAGAATTCATAACTCCAAAAATTAATTTCTATTACAAATGACTATTTCCAAAAAAATTATGAGGAACAATATTTTCTTATATTACACCAAACCAGATATCAGAATTTTA
>MQRK01246971.1:14248-36297 GCA_001938485.1 Girardia tigrina
GCATAAGATTTCAAATAATATCTAACACTAATGCATTTAAACTTATATACATATCAAAGTAGATAAACAAAGTATAAAGCTCAAAAGCCGCCATTATTTTTCGACCAACCTAATATATAATGATTGATCAACTCTTTCTTATAAAATAAAGACACTAATAAATATAAATAACAAAACTAGTATTTAATCAATTTGTAATTAATTAATTAACTAATAATTCAGAAAAAAGAAGACGTTAATAATTAAATTATACTAGGTAAACAAGAAAATGATTCGGAGAGATTTTTATTATATCAAGAAACCAAAAGTTACTCTCTGCAATATTGATAAAATTTAGATCTGTAGCTCGTCAGGATACAATTTCAGTTGTATTTTGTATTATGTAGAACTCGTACCGAATGATATAATTGTTTACTCTAAATATTAAATCAGATTTAAATAAAAAATTATTTTGATATTAAATGTGTATTAGATTATTTTTGTATGATTCTCTAAAGGTTTCTTCGTGAGATGGTTCATTCGAATAATAATAAATTACTTCTTTAGACTAAATTGTTATTGATGAGTAAATTTAACATGAATTAAGTTAACATGAGTAAAATTAACAAAAATAAAAAATGTACTGACACCCATTAAAAATTAATACAAGTTACTCTAGTAAGTTAATAATATTATTTTAAATATAATTATAATAATTTTTAACATTAAGTAATCTATTGATTTTAAATTTTATAATTATAATATATTAATATGATATAAAAATTAATGTTAGGTGAGCTAGTAAAAATTTCAGCGTGTCACCAGTTTTTTTTAGTTCATAAAAAGTTCCACATATATCAAAGATATCATGGTACTTTCAGGAACAACAATAAAAAAATTAAAATTTAAAAATATTGATGTTATTTAAACAAATTTGATTTAATTTACCTGAATTTGATATAATTTATGTAAAATTTTTTAAAAACTATTACAAAAAATTATTTTTTTTAAATCAATATTAGTTCAAAAATTTAAAGTTTTTAAAATTTAATTCTTAAAAATATAATTAGATGAAAAAAACGAAGTTTTATAAAGTTAAATTAAAAAAAATTATTCACTCAATTAACAATAATAATTATTGTTAATAATATTATAAATCTGATTTTAATATTTACTAAATTTTAAAGTCTGACAAGAAATTCGAGTCACATGAATTCAGAAACATTTAGAATTCGAGTCAGTTTTATTTTTCTTGAGTCGAGTCAATATTTTTTAACGAATCGCGAGTCGAGTCAATATTTTTTTAACGAGTCGACAAAACTGTCTAAAATTACAATTCATAAAATTCAGACATTAATATAATAAATAACTACATGTGATTAATTTCGACGAATAACCCGTCATCATCAAACAAAACAAATAAAGAAAAACTCCATGTGTTTGTGTATATGAAAAAATAAAAATTACAATATGTACTTTCTATTTAATCACTTTTCATTTAAATATTTTATTTAGAATGTAAGAGTGTCACTTGAACATTAATTTTAGGCTTATGTGACAATTAATAACGATTCACGTGATACTCTCTCCGAATTATTCCGAAATTGAAACACGGAACTTTAAAGCTTTTTATTTCAAAATTACTTCTATGTTAAAATATTACTAAAACCATAAATTTGACTGTATTCTTCAATTTGTTTGCCGAGATGATATAAAGTCTTTCAAATATATGTTGTTGCGCAACAAATGCTCAACATCACTTTTCGAGGATGAATTTTTTCATTTGACTGAATTTAAATATGATTTTTGCCTTGTGGACATTGCTTACGAGTGTTAATTTTTCATCATTCGTTCCAAAACTTTGTAGCAAATGTGATGGGTACTGACAATACAACAATTGAACATCAGTTTAGGAGGATAGAATGTCTACTCATCTCTTCGTGGTTTGTCATACAAATTAGAGTCACCTTCTAGACTAAAGAGTAGATGTAAATATATATTATATATATTTAACGAGTTAGTTTTGTTTGGGGTTTTTAGGGAAGAAGTGAGTTTACTATTTGCTATGTATGAATTTAAGATTTAAAATAAAAATTGTACGTGATAACAATAATTATGCTTCTTTAATGACATTTCACTGAAATAATGTGGTTCATTGAATGATTCAACTTATCGATCGATCGTCAATAGATGGTGATCTTTGATCTCCAAAAGAACCGGTAATCTTTGGAGATTGGATAATGAAACTTAAAAATAAATCTGACAGAGCGATTTCTGTTTGTTTTCTCTGACCGATAGATGGGATTTCACTAATTTCTTTCTTAATTGGGCTTTTGTTTTAATGTGCCTATTGAATGACAATTACGAAGAGTTGATTGGAAAAATTAAATTGATCGATAAACAAATTGATGTGAAAATTGTTTGAGGAGCCACGTTGAGTGAAGATTCAATTTATCCATCTGTGATGAAAGAGGAAGAGAAGAAATGTGATTTAAAATAGAAAGTCATTAAAATAACTGAGATATCGATGAGCAATCGCAGATAGGAGGACCTCGGTATTTGACAGGCGAGACTGGATAAAATATTTGTTATTGGAACCGGTAAAATGACTTGAGATTGAGAGCTTTGGTCGTCAGCATGGTGCCTTTCTTATGGTCGCATTTATACATGCCAAGACTCATCATCTCTACAAACTGAAACATGCTATCTCCCATCTGTGGTGCGGTTATATCTATGTCTGATTCTGAAAGGGGCTGCTACTCTATTAGCCAAGATTCCGTCACTCCTTATTTCAATTATTCTTACCAATGGTTGACATTTATAGAAAGACAAAAATTCATTTCTTTAACATGTCACAATATTCTAATTTGAATCTAATAGAAAAAATTGTTTTGAAAAACTTGACAATTAATTTTCGATTTCAAAATGTTTTGAAAGATACAGTTACAACATTTTTTATAGAAAATATAACAAAAGTATTTATTTATTTATATTTAATTAATTTTCCTTAATTAATATAATAATTTATTCTTGATATATCGACTAAAAGTTATTATTTTTATTAAATTTTAACTGAAGAAATTAATAAAAATCAGTTAAAATAAAAGAGATAATAACAATTTATTGTTTGCGTAAAAATTAACACATTTTCTAAAATTGAAGCTAATTGAAATTGACAAATTTGATCATTTAATGAATGTCAAATTAGTTTACTGACAGAGGTTGTTTCGATTGTAATGATAATTCGAATTACAATGAAGTTTATTTAAAAAAATTAATTGTAATAAATGCTAATTATTATATTTTACCGAATAAAGACAATATTCTGTTTATCAAATCTTCCACAAGACCACTTTTGTATTTTTCCTCACATAAAAAACAGAAAGTAAAATACAAAAGTGTATTTATCAAAGGCTGGATACACAGTGTATGGTCCTTATCTTCAACCTTTAAATTAGCTCACAAAGATTTAAACGTATTGAATAAAAGACTGAATAATATGTACTCTGATAGTGTTTTTAATAAACGGTTGAAGCAGACATTAGACAAAGAATATGATGAAAGTAAAAAGTATAAGATCAAGAATGATGGATTGGAGGACAATCTCAAAACAATCTTTAAGTGGTTTTTTTAAGTGTTATATTTTATGAGAAAATCTCTTGGTATTTATACCAATTTTGGTGTGATTTTCGTCACTTGGCCAATTTTTATTGGTCCACGTTGACACTGGTTGCTAATTTTAGATCGGAAAAAAATTTAGGAAAAATGCTGATTCAGCATTTCTAGAAAGTTTAAGTACGTTTTTTTTATTTTAATTTTGCTTTTATCATATTTTATTTTCCAGATTTCTTCTCTCCGAAGTGGATTTGTTTTATCGTATCAACGGATCAGATTAGTAACGTTTATCTGCGCTCGCCTTTCAAACCGCATCTCAAAATTCGGATGAGAGGTATGATTCTTATTACTTAGCATTTTAACCTTTATTTTTACGCAGCTTTTTAATTACTCTTTTCCTGACGGTACCAGCATAGTCCATCGGTCTGCCTGTTCGAGTTTTAGAAATAAAAGTCTTTAAGGATCAACATGTGGTGAGATAGAAGAGGGACAACCAGGTCAGGCATGAGCTGGATGCAGAATCAATTAGTTATATTCGTTATGTAGACAATTAGTGGGAATACATCTGGTAGCTATTTGGCTACGTCCTTCATGTTCATACCTTAAACGACTTAGTAAGGGAAGGTGGGACGAAAAGATACACGTAGAATTATTCGAGAAAATTAAATGGGTTTTAAAGATGGAGAGGGAGGACGATCCTTGTAGAGGTTTATGGGACATTGATGACGCAAGAAAGGTATTATATGGTGCTACGCAAGTTCGATAGTCATTGGTGCGGCGTTAGAAGTCAAAGGAAACATAATCGAGGACACATCATGGTTGAGAAAAACTGATGATTCTAGACATATTAATGTAGCAGAATTAGAAGCAGTTGTAAATTTTTTTAATTTATGTGTCACGTTCCCCTCTCTATATAACACTTTTTGTGAACTCTGAGGCCCAGTCGCTTTCCAAGATGAACGACAAGTCATAATAATCATTCTAGACTCTCTATTTACATTTTCAAGTTACAGGGCGAACGGATGCGTCTCTTCCATGTATATCAGCAAGCTGTATACACTTCGGAGCGCTTTCGGGTTCCAAACCAGCATCGAGGATGGCCCGGCTGTAGCTGAAGCGTTCACAGGGTATGAATCATTACGTCGATCTATAATTGATCTATATTCCGTTTATATATGTTATTTTTACATTTTATTTACACGACATTGTGTGAAGAGAACCCCAAAGAAGCAAACGACGACCATCCAGCGTGATCGCTTAGGATGACACGCGTCACCTCCTAAGGGTTCTTCGACTCTGATAAGTTAATCTGATTTAAGTCTATTTATGAACCTCCCTTCATTACCCTAACATCCTATTTACCATTATTTACACTCAGATAATAAATATATTTTTTTTATTTACACCGAAGACATCTACTAATGTATACTACTTCTAAGTATTTTACTCTAGCTCTTCATCGTATTTTACATGTCTTAAATACGCCTTCGAATTGCTATGAATCATTCTTATATATGATGTTTTGTAAATTATGTTATGTTTTACGACTATTGAATATATCTCTTTTATGTACAGACTACTAAAATGTACCGTTTATACTTAAAGTTTATTTGAAATATACCATTATCGTTTAGAATTTCTTATTATTAACGGACAAATTCATTTTATCTAAAAATTGTTGAAAATATATTATTATTTACACCATCAATTATTACTAAGCCATAAAAATTATCATTAGAAGATTGTTATTTGAGGTCAATACTATATACATATCTTTTAACTAAAGGGTCGTTAAGTTACAATACTTTGAATTATCTCCGGTTAAAGATCTACCAACTAAACGTTATCCATTTCATTTATCCCCTTATTAATTAAATTAAAATCGAAATTCGTTATTATTAAATGAATATTTATCTGAGTTATTAACTTACATTATTAGTACATTATTAAACGGTTATAAATGTGAAAAGCGGAATGATTTATAATGACATTTAAAAGTACCGTTACTTGTCAACATTAAAAATATTACTACATTAAGTTAGGGTTGAAATACCGAGCTGTCAGTCAATATTTGTAACAACAAAAGACAAAGCTTGAAATTAGTTTGGTAAACCGAAAGGAAATAAATAAGCTAAAGCGTATCTCAAACTAAGTAAGGCAAAAATAAATAGATCTAAAACAAGCCAAAACCATTTATAAATTACCAATCAAGTCGTCAAACTATTAGGTTACGAAATTTATGGTAAATTTGTTATCTATAAAACATTTATCTTTATCAGACATCTGGCAATCTCTATTGACATTTTCCAAAACTATTTTACTAGCTAAAATTATATACACTATCTACAATCGTGTCTCCTAACTGCACGACACAACCCCAGACTAACCCTCTCTACTTTTCCGCATCTTGTACCCTGCGGAGATCGATAAAATTTCAAAAATTATTAATTAAATCAACAATTTGATATAAAATTTAAATATAATAATTTATTATTAATAAATTAAATTTTTGAATTTTACACCAAAATCAAATTTAAAATCATCACATAACATTCATAACAATTCCACAAAAAGAGACCATGTAAAATGAGACCTCGGAAAAAAAGATCACATGAAATTAAAATAGTGAAAAATTCAAGTAAATCTCAATACATTAAACAATTTTAATAAATTTTAGAAAAAATATCCGCCTTGTATATATATATTTTTCTCCCAAAGAATAATCATGAAACATTTGACAAAATTTTTCAAATTTGGTTTCATTTATTGCCTCAGCTATCACCTCAAAAAATATTAGTTGATTTTAAACAGGTTTACATATCAGCAACTCCTAATTCATTCCCTCTTGTCAATTTTAAAGGATGCTACTTCCATCTTTTTCAAAGTCTGATACGACGGATTATTCAAGTTGGTCTAAAGTCAAATTTTTGAACTAACACTAGCTTAAAAAATAAGTTAAAGTCTTTAGCAACTTTCCCCAAAATGATAAAGAAAATATTGTTGATATGGTTACTACAACGTTTCCAAACGAAGAATCAGACAATGATATTCTTACCTATTTCAAATCAACTTATTTCGAATCGTGGTATGTAACAGAGGCGCTCGTGTTCTAATCTCATTTTGGAACTATACAGATGCTGCCTGTGAAATGTATCCTGTGAGAAATGTTTTGAATTGTTTGTTGATATTGTGCATGTTGTATGTTGATTTGGATTGTGTCTCTACTACCCAAATGGATGATTGGTATTTTCTTTAATTCCTACTAATTAAAAATACTTTAATTTAATTTTAAAGTAAAAAGATTTAAAATAATTTTTGAATATAATATTTAATTTTTAATGTAATTTAAAATTTTAATATTTTAATTTAAAATTTACTTTTTTATAAAATGTTTATATTTAATTTTAACCAAATAGAATCCTTATAATTAATAATTTTAATTAAATGTTTTTCATTTATTGAAAAAATGGTACGAATTTAGAAATATATTAATCGAGGAAAATGTCAAATAGTGAATGCGCTTGTGATTTTAATAATTGTTTAAAAACTCATATTGATGTTGTTAATATATCGGAATACTACAAATTGTCGGACGGATATCAAAAAGCTTTAAACACTGTATTTCATTGAATTCATCTTACTGAATGCTTTTTGTTTGATGGTTCACGATGGACGTGTCCAATCATAAACTGGCATTGACAGATGTTGAATCTGGAATTGTGAAGTGAAAGAAGAAAAAATATCAACTTTTACAGGAGCATATTTCTTCTGTTTTCCAAAATTATTCGAATGAAACTGATAATTTATATATTTAAGTACACTTGCAAATTACCAATAAGATATGTTGTGATTGAAAATTAATTTTCTTATAATTAAGACAGTTGGATAATTGAATGTTATTTTAATATTCAATTATTGCTGTTGTTTTAATATTTGATTATTTGTGTTAGAATTTAAATATATGTGCGATGAGATGATAATCGAAAATAATAATCTCGTTAATTCGATTTTTATATTTTGTTTAAATATTCCGGTCTTTGTGAAAAACGTGTTTTTTCTATTTAATACAATTTAGGAACTTGTTATTCATTGTCATTCTCTACAAAAAGCTATCCGGGCAATATCGAACATCAAATTGATCCTTGATTGTCTCGAGAAATTCAATTGGAATCAATCGTGGGCACTATGGAAGAAGCAGTTCGTTTTATTGACGTCGATGCAGCAGATAAAGGATGTATTTGTATTGATGCCGTTCGTGTTGAGTGGATCGGCTCTCAATATATACATGAAGATGTCAGAGAAGCAACAATTGAATATTGATGAAGTTTTTCGAGTATTGAATGCAGCGTTTGGAGTGAAACCGCGAGAGGCGTATCGTAAATTCTAGATTTGTTGTATCATCGTAACTAAAATTGAATTTTCTAAGATAAGAGCATTTGAATGTTTGAAAGAGATATCCCATGAATTTCATAATAAATATGGCAGTAAATTTGAAATTGCATCTAGACCATATGCATTTATTAAGGTCGATAAAGATATTCAAAATTCACAAAAGAAATATATAGACACCCGAACACCAATAAATTTTAATCAAATTAATTCTAATTTGAATGATATTCAAAGAATTATGGTGAAAAGCATTAACGATGCAATTCAACGAGGAGAATCTCTGAGTGCTTTAAATGATAAATTGAAAGACAGTTCTTCTCTTTCCAAAACTTGGAGACACGGCTTCCTGTCCAAGCACCTTGTCTCGAATGCATCATATCCGATATGTTCTACAAAATTTAATTGCAATATTTTTGGGTATATACATCGAACTTTTGCTTCTTTTCATATTTCTTTTCTTATTAATCAAATGTGAACTTTTTTATATTACTATTATTACTTTTAAATTATGTAAATACTATTAAACATTGTTGTGTTTCTGTGTTCCTCCCACAAAAACGTAAATCCACAATTCGAACCCAGAAGTAAAATCGCAAATCTGAAAACACGAATTTGAAATTAATTATACTTGAAAGAAAGAACATCAAAATATTTTCTGAATTTACTTTTGTTTAAATAATATTCTCTTTTTGATTGTAATTAGAAAATATTGTTCACCATTTTGATACATAATGCGGTATGGCTTTATTCGTTTTTCTTATAAAGAAAGAAATCATTAAAAGCAACTTTTTCAAATAGAAAAAGGTGGACTGTTAACATCCAATTGGACAACGCCAACATACATTCGTAATTTCAAAAAATCATAAAGCAATAAAACCTATATTATAATCGATAAACCGGAAGATATTGAATCATCATTATCATCGGATAATCAGCAATCTCTATACACGGTGCGGCTTTATGAGAACGTTTTAACCCTGCAACCCAAAAAAACATGCTCTCTCAGCTTAAAGATGAAGCCCGGGAGCAAACAGGTTAACCTGAATTTCATTCCAACCGATCCGTTAAATTATTCGGGTAACCACATTACCAATAAACACAATAAAGATAAATAATAATAACATTTGAAATTATAATAATAAATGTAAGAAGAGAACGAAATAAAGGTAAAAAACTTCATGGCTCTCTAGATATTTGATAGAGCTGTTTATACAAAACAGAGCCCATATAGAAAATTCTTGATTGTTTCAAGTATTGTGAGCACAATGATAAACTGTGAAATATTCTGATGAAATGATTATATGGAGATGCAGGGCTTTGGAGGATCGCTACGTTATGTGATTTTATGGTAAAGTTTCTTTAAAAATGTCATTCGTAATGTATTTAAATCTAAAATTATAGGGATAGTAATAATTTTATAATTTATAGTTACAGTTGATATCGAATTTTGACGGTAAAAGGAAATTATTCCTATTTGCAAATTATGACCGAATTAAAATTTGATATTATTTAATTATAAATTTAGAATTTTTTTTCCATAAAATTATTTGTAAATTTGTTTATTATGAAACGTAAAAATAATTGGATCAGTTTCCTTCAATTTTTATGTGTGTAATTATTGTTTGTTATTAATTATTCTTTATTTATTTATTATTTATTCTTTTTTGATTTTAAATATAAATTTCTTAAACATAATATTATTATGAATGGTTAAAATTTCTAAGGAAAACATTAATTTTTAAAAATATTTGTATCAATTTTAACCTTTTTGGGTGTTCTTAAATTTTCTTTGTTATTTTAGTCTGATGATGACGGTTCATCCGTCTAAATTAATCACAATAAATTATGATAAGCGTTTTTCGTGTTTTAAAAACAATTTTTCATCATTAATTAAATACAGAAGAACTTCATTCATACAGACTTCATGGGGCCGTAAAAAAGCAGATCGTGCTAATCAAGGTCCTTTATAAGCGAGTCCGTTATAACGAAGTGTTACTGTATTTGTATGAAATAAAAATAATAATTGTTCAAATATATATTTAATATAATTATTATTTTATGTTTCTAAATCAAAAACATTTATTTTCATTATGTTATTATTATTAAATAAATTTGAATATATTATTTAGTGATTCAGTACCAAATTATTCTAAATTCTGGTCAATTTTCTCAATTGATGAGTTATTTAAGTAAGTCTTTATTTTATTTTGTAGAAACAGTCGTACCTTGGTTAACGGTCTTAATTCGTTCTGCTGTTACAGCTATTGTCAAAAAGTCATAAACATTTATAAACAATCATAAACAAATCTATAAACATTTATTCCTTATATAACTCAGTACACAATGAAATCAATATTAAAAAAATTTAACCGAAAATACTTATGGGGATAATTTTCAATACCTAGAAAACTTGCAACAATACTTTGTGTTGGTGTTAGAGCGGGCGCAGCACGGTGGCGACGTCCATGGATTGGGAAATCAGTATTTCCGGAGCAGTGGGGTGAGAAACACAACGTAATCTCACTACTATCACTCTCGCTCCCTGAGTCGCTCATCTCGATCGCCATATCTCTGCGACTCGCCGTTTAAGCCCCATCCTCCGTTTCAAATAACTGCGACAAGCACTCATTCTCCATCATCTCAAAGCAACTCCACCACACTCCGTCAATGTCGATCGAACAATTCGTTAATTTTTTAACAATGTCTTTAACACGATGTTTTCTATAAAGATTTTTCAAAATGTTTCTTTTCACTGATTAGATAATCTAATTTTAAATAAGCATTCTCAGTTATTGAACAGGTTTTGGCGATTATTTTATAATCAACCCGATTTTCATGTCCGACTTCAACGGTTTTATTATACACCATAATACATCGCAAATATTCTCCTCTTTCGTAACGCCCAGCAACAACGCCAGCACAACACGTGCAATTATTTGGATCAAGTTCGATACTTTCATTACAATGATCAAGAGCGACTGAAAACCTCTTCGACTTTTCGACCAACATTGATATAATTCCTCTCCGTGAAATTCACTTTACAAAACATCAAATCAAATCAAACAAAATCTCCCCGCCAAATTTTATTGAAAATAATTAATTGAATTCAACAAAAAACTTTATTTCCAACTATGATGAGGAAAACGACTGATAATTAAAACAGTTGTTTTAATTATCAGAAAAAGTGCGGAAAATTGGAAATTGGAGTATTTGTGCGAAAATATAATTTATTTGCCTTGAACGTTTTATTTGATTGTCTTTTATCACAAGCTATCGCGGCAGTCGGAGATGATTAAATTTGGATACGAAAACAGTCGATACGATGGGGTGGGCGATTTCGGGGAATGGATCGACAAATTTGAGTTAGTAGCCCGATTTCAAGGTGTGGAGAATTTAGAATCGGTGATACTATTTTTCTTATCTGGGGGAGCTTTTGCGGTGTACGATGGATTGGCAGATGAGACAAAACGAGAATATTCGGAGGTGAAGCGGGCATTAGAAAAAGCATACTGCATCGGATGACAGCATTCAGTGCATTATGCAGCCGGAAATTACAAGAAAATGAGTCAGTAGTTGTGTTCGTGGCCGATGTGAAAAAACTGGTACGTGTTATTGATTCTCATGCATGTGAGAAATGGGTGTAGAGTGTAGTTATAGTGGGTTTGCCTGTCTCGGTTCCGCAGCAAATTAAGTCGGTCTGCTCGTTGGATGACCGGCCGTTAGCGGATATTATTGTGATGGCACGAACGTTAGTTACATCAGAGATGTGTATGATAGGACATGATCGAATACGTATGTGTCATATTGATTCTGAAAAACGGGTGCGGTATAATGTAGATTTGACTGAAGGGACACGGGTCATTGATCGTCGGGTAGAGAGAAGATGCTTTAGGTTTAATAAATTGGGGCACATAACCAGATTTTGTGAGTCTATGAGGTGCTATATTTGTAATGACGAGAAGTATGTGGCGAATCAATGTCCGTTGAAGCGTGAGAAGTTAACAAAAAACGGGTAATGGAAAGACAAGTATGCGCAGCTGTCTTTCCATACAAATATGCGCGGTTACCGGATTTTGATGTGAAAATGTACGATCGAATGGTGCAAATCTGTGTTGACTCGTGTAGTAGTAGGTCGATCGTGGTTCGACGGCGAGTAAAGCGTTGTGCACTGAAGAAGGCCGACGTGACTATTGTGGTGTAAAATAGAGAGACTCTTCAAGGTATGAAGACGTTGTGATGTAATCGTCGATGTGAGGGGAATACGATATTGTTAAATTGTGTGGAGGGAGAAGAGTTACCAGGGTGTGAATTGCTCATCGGTCTTGATGGTTTAAGGAAATTGAAGCGAATGGAGATGTAGCGTTCGGGGTTGAAATGAAATCGTTGAAAGCGGTGAATATGTGCAATGTTGGAGTCGCTCCAGGAGGTGGCAGAAGAGCCGGTATAAAGATGATTGATGACAAAGACTGTAAAGTGAATGCGAACATAGAGACACTGGCGCCTAAGATTACGGATAAGGATTTTGATAAGTGGTTTGATGGCAAGAAATGGGTTGTTAAGTATCGATTGATTAAACCAAGCGAGCAAATTGTATTAAAGAACAGCGTATCATTGTATCCAGTAAGACAAGAGATTCAAGGTGAGTTTGATACAGAAATCGAGCAATGGATTCAGGAATGGTGGTTGTAAGAGTGCGAGTTTCACAACAAGGGGATTATTCCATTAATGGTCGTCGTGCAACTCAGTAAAGACAAGGTGAGGCCAGTGCTGGAATTTAGAGACCTGAACGAGTTCGTGGCAAGCCATTCTGCATAAAGTAACATTTGTGCCGAAACGTTTAGAAGATGGCGCCAGATAGGAACGGACCTTTGTGTTATCGATTTGTAAACCGCATACATGCAACTGCACTTATCAAGCGAATTGTGGAAGTTCCAGGTGGTTCGATTTAGAGGGAAGTCATATGTGTTGACCCGTCTTGGTTTTGGGTTAAACGTGGCATCGAAAATTATGGCGGNAATTAAATCCGTGTTGTCGAATAACTCTGTAGTTAGATAAGCCACATGGATGATTTCATTGTTGACTTGAGTAAAGTTGATAGTCAGGAGGTGTTGAAGGTACTCAATGATTTTGGGCTTCATGCCATGCCAGCTGAGCCATTATGCGGGGGACGAGTGTTGGGATTAAGGGTGATCGAAGAAAATGAGGTTACAAAATGGAAGCGGGACAACACCCTTCAAGAAGTGAGCTGTGAGATGACGAAGAAGCAGGTGTTTTCGTGGTGCGGGTAAACAAGATGTGCACTTTCCGGTTGTTGGGTGGTTACGACCTGCGTGTAGTTTATTGAAACGACTTGTGAGCGAATTGAAATGGGATGAGAAAATAGACGGGATAAATATGGAAATGATAATGAATATTAAGAAGTGTGTGGATGAATGTGATCCGGTGGGCGGAGTGTGGAGTGTCCCGAAGTTGAAAATAGGTCGTATATGGTGCGATGCAAGTAGTCTCGCCATTGGTGTGTGTTTCGAAGTGGAAATCATAGTTGAAGAAGAAAGGGTTGAGGAAGAAAGATGATGTATGTCACATTAACTTGGAAGAATTGGAAGTGGTGTTGAAAGAAGTCAACATGACACGGGCACTGGGGATAACTGAAGTAGAGGTAATGTGTGATTCAGCAACGGTATGTGCTTGGGTACATTCAATTACATCAGGTGATAAACGGGCACAGGTGCATGGATTGTCAGAGATGTTGGTTAGGAGACAATTATTTTTATTAGTTAGTGAATATAATGCAACATTGTCGATCTCCTTGGAGAAATCTATAGAGAACAAAACAGATGTCTTGACTAGAGTTCCAGCGAGTTGGTTTAAGCAAGTAAAATGTTTGGTGGCTGTCAGCCCTGGGAAGGCACCGTCTATTGACGAGGTAAGGGCTGTTCATTTGGTACACCATTTTGGCGTGAATAGGACATTGTTTTCAGTTAAAAAGAATTATGGAACTGTAGATGAAAATGTAGTTGCCGAAGTGATAGCAAATTGTAGCCGCTGTTTTTTCAATTGATCCATGTTCGGTACGGTGGAAGAAGGGCGATTTATAAGTGTAGAGGAACTGGCAACGTTTGGCGTCTGATATTACGCATTTTGATGGAGAAATATTTTTAACAAGTGTTGATTGCGGTCTGAGTCGTTTTGGGATCTGAAAACGGTTGAAAAACGAAAGCGCAGAAAGCCTTGTTGAGAAGTTAGTGGAATTATTTAGGGAGAGAGGACCTCCAGACGAACTATTATGTGATAATAGGAAGAGTTTCCGGTCCGAGCTACTGCAAAATATGTGTTAAGCATGGAATGTAAGTGTGAGGTATCGATGTACATATTGCCCGGCGGGGAACGGCATCGTTGAGAGGAACCACCCAACTATTAAAAGGATGGCTGCACGATCCGGGGGGATGTGTTAGAGATGGTGTACTATTATAATTTAACCCTAAAAAAGGTTTAAGCGGTGATTCAGTGCCCAGCAATGGAATCTTCTCATATGAGTAGCGATTTCCAATGACAAAGTCTGTTATCGAACAACAGCATAGAG
Source organism: Girardia tigrina (assembly GCA_001938485.1). NCBI lineage: Eukaryota > Metazoa > Platyhelminthes > Tricladida > Dugesiidae > Girardia > Girardia tigrina. Next base: position 28,815 of record MQRK01246971.1, read on the forward strand.
TGGAATTTGAACCGGGTAAGCAAGTGTATGTGAAGCCGGGTGTTGCACGGTACATGACAAGGTGGACTAAAGGAGTGGTGTCTCGAATCAATTCTGGAACTTCTATCGAGGTGGACGGAATTCCTAGGCACGTGGTCGATTTGAGACGTGTGCCAGCAATATCAGAACCAATGGATATGAACGAGGTTGGAATCGATGGAGAAGGCCCATAGCAAGAGCGCAATGAAGAGTCGAATGCAGAGGAGGTAGAAGAGGCAGTTTTTGATGCGGTGACAAGCCGAACGAGAAGGGTTTGTCGCGCTCCTAGGTGGTTTGAAGATTTTGAAATGGAGGATGATGACATCAAGGGGGCGTGTTATGAGGAAAACGACTGATCACTAAAACAGTTGTTTGAATTATCAAAAAAGTGCGGACAGTTGGATATTGGAATATTTGTGCGAAAATATAATTTATTTGCCTTGAACGTTTTATTTGATCGTCTTTTATCATACCAACATAAATTTTTCATATCAAATTTTTGCCAAAATCGTCACACCAAAATTTATCGATTAAAACACAAAACATCAAATTAATTAAGTACACATTAATCACTAAACCGCCGAAAAAATTTCACCTTCACTAATTCATTAAAACAATATTTCTGCTCAAAATATTAATAAACAAAACAATAAACAACAATTTTATTTTTTAATTTACCATTTTGACAAGATCTTTTTTGTTTCATTTGATTTTTTTTTATTTATTTAAATTTTCTCTTTTTTTATACACAAATAAAACTTTAATTATTAAAAGTCGTTAAATAAATCGAAAATGTAAAAAAATACCGTCAATTATTCGGTATATTACGAGCATTTCATAAGCCGCAGATTTTATCGAATCCTTCAGTTTCTTTGATTGAACATTTCCGAATATTTTTTTAATCGAAACACTAAGATTTTATATTTGAAATTTTCAAATAATATTTGCTTTTCGTGATGGAACCTCAATTTGGTGGAATTGTAACTCGGGACGAATCGAATCCAAGTTAAATTTTTTGGGGGTTTACTACGATAGGGGCCCTTCCCAATGTGAATCGAACTCTTTGGCATTTGACATAATCACATCTTTCCAATCCTTTGTGTTAATATAAAAAACTCATTCGACCCGTGACATATTCGAGAACTCTTTCCTGGATCATTGAGTCGTGAAGCCTAGGTTTGGGCTATTCTAAAAATGGGGTTTTAAGTAGACTGTTTTTCAATTTTTTAAATATCAATCTGAGGTTTTCATCTTAGAGTCTCCAAATTTTGTTTATTTCATCCAGAAATGGAAATCCATCTTTGACAGTGCTCTTAACTTTTGTTTTTTCAGAGATTTTAGATGGAAGATGTAAACATAGAATCATTTTTGATTTCCTCTTTGTCTTAAGAGAAATCTCATCTCATGTTGTCAACTTATTAATACATCAGAATAAGTGTTTCCTCTTTAATAATGAATTATTGTATCTTATCATGCTAATATACATTCGTGTTGATTTACTTAACTGCAATAACAATATCCAAAACAACTGTTCATTGTCATGGAATAATACTTCATGTTTGAATTTAGAAATATTTATGTTCAGTTTTTAAAACGTGAATAGTGAGAACGAATAAAACTTAACTCATTCAACTCTAAAAAGGAAGACCATTCTCGGAATTATACATTTTTATCATAAGTAGGACTAGTAAACGAAACAACTATTATCCGGTGCAACTATTAAGCAAGGTACAACAACATATAAACGTACATCAATTTACATATCTTATAAGTACCCGAACTAAGGTAAAAAAAATAATATCAAATTTTAGTTGTTTTTTTGTGTGAACAAATAAATTAATATAGATTTTAATTTCAGTATTTTTTATTTTATCAAATGCAATAAAATTTTTATCGCGACATTTCAAATTTTTGTGAGGGCAACGATTTCAGACGTTGAATATTGCAGCATTATCAAGTTCTTTGTGTTGCAGAAGAAGGCGTGTAGTTAAATCTACAATCTTTTGCAGTCAACTTACATAAATAACTCCCAATCTACAAACGATAACTGTTAAATATTGAGTCAGAGAATTTAAACATGGCCCCACATCCGTTTTTGATCAAGAAAAATCAGGTCGGTTATAAGAAATTTTTGACATTGTTGATGCAAATTAAAGAAGATGATTCAAGAGAGAGTCAAATTAAGATGAAAATGCTGTGAAAGAAGCTCAATATCAGTTTTAGTACAGCCTACGCCAAATTGAAATCCACGGGTATCAGAAAACTGTGCTCCAGATTCATACCAAACTTTTTGATAGAAAAATGATGCGAAACCACTTGGAGTGCAGTCAGAACACCTTGAAACTGTGCGACTAGCATTGTGAGACTTTCCTGGCAAATTATATTACGAAGCATGAAACCCAACTCAGTATGTATTTGTTAGGGTTTCGAAAAATATATATGAAAAATTTTGATAAAATTTTATATGGGAAAAAATTTTAAATAATTCTTTTGGTTAAATTATTAATTTCAAATAAAATGATAATTAGTTTAACAAAACTTGGAATTAAAAATTATAAATATTTTAGTCTTTGTTTTATTTTATCAATTTTCAAGGCTGATAAAAATTATTATATAAACAGCAGCAAATCTAGTTTTAGCTTGCCCAAAAATATCTGCTGAAAATTTTCCTAACAAGAATTCTCATAACAAGTAACGTAAATTCAAAGTTTATTTTATTTTTATTTTATTAAAATATTATTCTTTCAAACCATAAGTATCCCGTATGGGAGAAAAAGGTTTCTTTTAAAATTACAATATCGTTCGTTTTGGAGATTCACAATTTTTACTATAATCTATTAACTCGTACGAAATATTGTTTTGTGTTTGTGTTCTGTCATCAAGAATCGATTTATTATTATTATTTTTGACTTGTTAATTTTTGTTATTCGAAATAAAGTTTCATAAAGAATTTGTGTTCATTGTCTATATATTTATGTTGGAAGTTCTTTCTGATAAATTGGAGTCATATTAAAGAATAAAGATTTACGATTAAAGATTTAAGATTTGTGTTTTAAAAAGTAAATAATTATATTAAAGATTTCTAATACCCAACATATTTGCTAGAAACAAAGTGTTAATAAGCAGAATGGAAACTGCCAAGAAAGAAGTCATCTTTGAAGATGCAAAAGGGATTAAATTATTGATGTGCGATAGTATTTTCCATTTTTTTGGACCATAAATGTGTTATTCTTATGGATTTCCTGGATAAAGGCATCAGCATCAATGCTTCCTATTACAGCTTAATTGCAGCAAATGCCAGAAAGATTAGACGAAAGCAGATGAACACTACGGATTCTCCATGACAATGTACCAGTGCACACACCCTGCATTTCTCGAGCCACAATTGAAGGTGCTGAAATAGCACTTGTGGATCATTCACAGTACTGATCAGATTTTGCACCGACGGATTTTTACCTCTTTAGACACCTAAAGAAGCATTTAAGAGGCATCCAGTTTGGATCCAAAGACGATTTAAAGGTTAATGTGAAGAATTTCTTCGCCGCATAACCCACTAGAATTAAAAAAGGCGTTTTCTGAGTTGATTAATCGTTGGCAATAGAGTATAAAGCGAAAGGGACATTGTGTTGAAATATGATGCTTAACTTAGTTTAGTTTGCTGTGTTATAAAAATGGCTCATTTTAGAATTCGTTTTCTTTATCAGGCCGGGTTTTTATTAAACGCACCGCGTAAATATTTATATTTTTTAATAAATTGAGAAACGATTTATTTTATAAAACTATTATTGCATTTTTATTTAGTTATCTGAAGCTTCAACTTATGTTTCTTTATAAAAACTGAAATTAAGTAAATTTTCATTTTAAAAACGTTTTGCTAAATGCGATTTCATTAGATCAAAATTTTATATGTACTTATATCAAATTATTTTTGAATTTTTACTGACACTTATTAAAAACTTTTTAAATCCTATTTATTTTTCTTAACTTATTCCATTCGGAAAAATTTATGAGAAAAAACAGGAAATGTAAAATAAATTTCTGAATAATTTATTTCTTTAGATTACTACAATATAACAGATGAATCATATCTGATAACTTATCAACCTCCTGGGAAGTGTTTCAAACACCCCAAATGTTTTATGGTTCAGAATTGTTGTTTCGATTATTTCGAAACACTAATTTCCTCGAATATTTATACCGACTCTTCGAAACTTGAACCTGAATGTATGAATTATGTGAAAACTTATTACGATGATACTAGTTTTGAAATTGATACCATGGTCGTATGGAAAGGGTGCGAAACCTCAATTGATCCAAGTTTTAATTATACTAATACGAGTATCGTATTTGATAAAAAGAAATACTTATTTTACAAAGATCTTGCTACTGCACTGTGTAACAATAATTATTCCATGAATAATCTTGTTCCAATTCCCAATTTACGATATTGTTCCAAAAATGTTTCGCAACAACTTCTCCAAATATCAGATTATTCTGCGTCGCTAAAGAATTTTATGGAAAAATGTGTCCTACTTTCAATAACAATAATTTCTCGTACCAATGAAATAAATAATAAATTATCAATATTTAGTTATTATCATTTAAAATGTAATCTCAGTAAATCGAACTTAAATACAAACTTCTCACAATTTTATTCGGTCAGACGCGCTCCGTTGGATCTTCTCTGTGAGATACTTGAAGAATTTCAAGTGTACTTTGAAGAAAATTATTACTATAAAAATGTTTTCTGTGCATTAATTTATAAACAAAATAAAATGATTTTTACAGTACCAACTGACTATAATAATCCCGATGAAACGAATGTTCCGTCTTTGGCATTTTTATTCAACCCTAATCAAAATGCAAAACTGACAAAAATACATACAGTGTCCGAAAAAGCGATATTGGATTCTTGCAAGACCCTTGTGGAAGTGTATTCAGAGGTAGAGATGTGTGAAATTGAGAATTGTTTTGAGAACAAACATTATTTGTTGCCCCCAGAAAATAATATTTGCTCAATCATTAGTTCAATTGATAAAATTACTTTAATTTCTTTTAGCGTGGAAACAAAAAAATTAACCTCAATCAAATTGTTAATAAATGATTATTTTAATACGTCTTTTGTATTGTTCAAGGAAGACGACACGGCCTTGGCCATGAATAATAACAGTTTTATTGCACTGAAGATCATAAGTCAAGATTCTTTTCCTCAAATTTCAATTACCACAAATGATACTTCATGGTCGTCAAAGGATTATTTCCACAATTTTTCTTCCTTACTCAGTTCAAGATTCAACATTGTCGTTTCCGTCACAAATACATTAACTGATTTATTTTGTCCCTCGAACTCCTTTCTTGACCTGTGGAATGTTTCTGAAATTTACAAATATTCATATAATTCATCTGTAAAGAAAAGAATATTTTCTTGTGAGAAAAAGAGTCTCATAGAAACTGAGAGAGTGGTTTGTAAAGGTATCATTTATCAAATAATAACAAGTGAATCTCAATATTCTCCATTGTTTCGTAATGGAAACGAATCAGAAAGTTCTTCATTCCTGTTATACAATAATTCATTTGCTATTAGAAAGATTTGTGATAATCAATCAAGAAACTTTGTGATAAAAGATAACAATGCTTTTTCTAAGACCGATTTTTGGATAACAGTGATACTGATACCCCTTTCCATACTAGGACTCGTGGTTACTATAATAACATATTCACTCCATTCTGTTTTAAGAACATTTCCTGGTCTAATGGTTCTAGAAATGTGTTTTTGTTTGCTGATGACTTATTGTGGATTTCTTGGTCTGGCTTTCATCAGCGTATTGAAAATTGATTGCCACTGGATAGCAATGATCACTCACTTTGCATTGTTATCTTGTCTTTGTTGGATGACTTTAATAGCCGTAGATTCTGCACAGACATTTGCTGCTCGAAGAGTAACAGTGAAAAGATCTAAGAAAATTATTAAAAAATTTGTACTTTATAATATAGGTGTATGCTCGTTTACTGCAATATTCTGGTTACCAGGAGTCATAAATTACTGTTGTGGGTACACATGTTTGTATTGGGTTCCAGTCACTTATAGAAATACTCCAGTTTGTTGGTTGAGTGGAAATTTTTCAATTATTTATGGAGTTATTGGACCTACAGCAAGTACTTCAGCGATATCTTTAATATCCCTGATGTGGGCTATTTCAGGAATCATCAGGTATAATATAACAATATGTATAATTATGCTATATAAACTCGGTTGTATTGTTGTTATAAGTAGAAGACAATAAAATTTAGTGACCATTAAAAATATTAATTTTGATTTTGTATTTTGATTTGATATTTCATTAATTCTTTTTAAAAAATTTTCTATTAATTTTGTTATTAAATGTTATTAATAGTTTATATTAATAAATGTACGTGATGACATCAAGAAGTTCGTAGATTGGTGCATTAATTGACAAAGTATGATCTTGAATTTTTAGACGAGAGAAATATAATTACATAGGTAAATATTATGGCATGTTTTAACGTTTATATATTTCGTTAGACATATTGGGTTCGTGATTAAAATTGGAAGTCATAATTTTGCAAACTTTTTTTCTACTACAATTTTCATTATTGAAACAAATTTATGAGGAACAATATTTCAATTACATAATCCAGATCTCAAAATTCTAAATATAAATAATAATATCGATGTTTATATATATATATATATATATATATGTGTGTGTGTGTTATTTTCTTCAATTTTGCATAAATCTTATTTTGTTTCTGTTTTATTAATTTTTTACAATGTTTATAAATTTAGATCTTTAAAAATATTTTAATGGACATATCCTGTAAAAATTCAATTCCTAAATAATTTTTCTTTCATTTTAAATCATTCCATTTTAAATTATTTTTTAATTAAACTTTCCATTGAAAATTTAATTCAATAATGTTATGATTTTTATTTTAGACTTGATTTTAAAATATTCAATAAATTATTATTTTTTTTAATAAAAACATTCCGTGTACAATTAAATTCGTTAAACATTATAATTTTATTTCAAATAGTGTTACAGAATATATCAAAATCTTCTTTACCATATTCTTTAACTTCGAAGATGATATTTTAATTGTGAATTTTTATAAAAATTTGTCCCAATTTAATTAAAATATTATCATTACTCTAAAAATTTTTACAAAACTTATTTCATTTTAATTAGTAACATACTATCTGTGAACTATAATTTTTACAAAAAAATATTTTAATTTAATTAGTAGAAATATTACCGATAAAATATAACATTACAACGCCTAATGAATGTAACATTAACACAATCTAATAAACGCTATATAAAAATGAGGTATACATGTATAATTATTACATTATATTGTCTAATGAACGTTATCTTAAAACATTACACTGTTCAATGAATGTTATATAAAGGTTTGATATATATATATATATATATATATATAT
>MQRK01246974.1:3958-14722 GCA_001938485.1 Girardia tigrina
ACTGCTAAAATAAATAAATCCCCAATGTCAACAGATTCACAATAAAAATTATAATAAATTTAATCATTAATGGTAAACTATATTGGTTTCTGGAAAAGAAAAGAATTTTTAACTTACCTTTCTTAATAAAACCAAAATGTATCTTCACGGTTAATTTGTCTTTTATAGAAACCACGTATTCCAGAATGAATAAATGTCTTACTGATCATAGTTGCAAAAAATAAAACTAATCTCTCTATATATATATATATATATATTATAAAATATTATTAAAAAATATTATATATTATAAAATATTATTAAAAAATATTATGTTGTTCAAAAAAATTAATAAAGTAAAAAGATTAATTTAATTATTTTCGTCTATACTTATGAGATCTGAGGTTTTCACTCGAGACCATATTTAAATTTGAACTGAAATTAAAAGTTGACGTATTTCCAAAACTTTATTTCTATCTCAAATTTGCTTTTTCACACAAATTATTAGATCATAAGAATAAACAAATATCTCAGTCTTAATCGGTAAGATATTCTCCGCCACAGTCTATCACTTCCCTCCGCCATTCTAGCAGTTTTTCAATCCAAAGTTTGAAGAAGCTTGGTGATTTTGGTCACAATTCTTATTGATTCTTAGTTTTCAAAGTTGAGACCAGAAAATGGTTCGAAATGGATCGTAAAAGATGAAAATCAGTTGGGGCTAAGCCGAGCGAATATGGGGTATTAACAACATCACAATTTGAATGTAAACAATTGTTGACAACACAAACAGATTCTTCACAACAATTTTCAGTGGTCATCTTTTTTTGATTGATATAGTTTTTTGTTTCTGTTTTCAAATCTTAAAGAACAATGAATGGGAAATTTTTTAATATTAATTTTTAATTTCTTAAATTTTATTGAATAAAAAGGCATTATGTAATTTTTTTAATGAACATTAATTTTTAAAGTATATTAAATTTAATAAGTTAAAATCGTTTACTAAAAATATTATTAAATATTCATAATTATAAAACTTTAATTAATTAATACCATTAAATTAATTTCATTAGATTCAAATAATCAATCAAATAACATATCAATCCCATCTGAGTAGGTGAGTCACAAATCTAAACAGCATACAAACAACAAACTTACAACATTCCAAATTATCCCTCACATGGGGTATGGGGAAAAACTTCCCAGCCAAGTTCTTCAATAGCTCTTCAAGTTTGTCCTTGTGGCGGCATGAGGCCGAGAATTGTCAAACTAGAAAATTATTTGCTTCTTATTTGTCCTCTTCATTTTGATTGTAGTATTTATTCGCTTCCGTTGTTCAGAAAAATTTTGGCATTGATTGCTTGGTTTTTTGGCAAAATTTTGTAATGAATAACAATAACCTGGAACCACCAAACATACATAATGATTTTGCATTGGTGACCCTTGAGTTTTGCAAGTGGTTGTGGTTGCTTTTGAGGAATTAGTCAACTTTTTGTGTTTCAAATTTGCATACAGACACAATTTCTCATTACCTGTTATGATCCTGGAGAGGAAGGATTGAATTTGATGTACAACATATTAATGGTGAACGATTAAAGATTCAGAAATCGAAGTACGTTGACTTTTGTGGTTTTTTTTGAGGTGAGGTACCCATGATCCAATCTTTTGAAGTTTTCTCATTTTCTCGAGATTTCGAGAAATAGTGGTCTGATCACAATCCATGGCTTGTCCAAACGCTAGAGTCAATTGACGTAGATCAACATAAATCAATTGGTTCAATGCGTCTTCATCAAAGTCACTAGGTCAGCTTGACAAAGATACATCATTTAAATCAAAATTTCCACTGTTAAATTTGGATAAACCACTTTTGTGCTGTTCGTTCACTGACCGCCTTTCCTTACATAAACTCAACAAATCATTTTGTGGCTTTTGTAGATTTTAAATGTTCATTAAAATAGAAAAGCATTAGATACCGGAAATGTTCATTTTTTTTACCAGACACTCCATTTTAATAAAGGTTATAAAAGGGAAAGTTAATCTAAAATGATTTAAATATATAATTTAGTTGAATGAATATAACTCAAATCAGTTAAAGCAAAAAGTTGATGTGTTTTCATGGCAACAAATAAAACCGCAGGAACTTATGCACCAACCTAATATTATTTCTATCAATGAATGAAACTTTCCTCATAATTTTTAGTTCCCTTATATTTTAATACAACTGGATTCGAAGTATAGGAAAAGTTTTAGATTCTGGTTCAGAATCCTTGAATATGAACCGAGAAGTATTGGTGCAACTAGGAGAAATAATAATGAGAACGCACAATTTGTTTGTTAAACATAAGCAGGAAATAATTGAAAACTTAATGGTCCTTTGAGATGTCTTACTGTGTTATATACTTAGTAGGAAATGTTACATCCATGTTTATAAGATGAGAAAGAAATATCTGATCAATACCGATCTTATTGTCTTCATAAAAGATTTTGACGTTTTATCAAGACCTGTTAGAAAGGTTTTTTGTTTGTTAAAAAACATCTATTTAAAAGAAAAAACCAGAAACAAAAGTTTCATAAGTACAAAACGTTCATCCCAATAACACACCACAAATATATCCAGTTTAAGGAGAGGTTTAACGGAAGCAAGAATGGGTAAAATAAAACCTTTGAAACTACATTAAAAGATTAATCTTTACCTTATTAAATAAACATAAAAAGTAACGGAGATCGAGTCAAATTTTTGATTTATTTGTTATTTTACGACAGATATAGCAATCGTTTGATTGCTACAGAAGTAGAAATAATTATTCAAGTTCTTATTTTACAAGGAATGGGATCAAATTTCCAAATTTATAATCTTGGAATCTAAACATGGATCGGGGCCTGCACTTGAATCAACACATCCAATCGATCATTATTCATGTGCGGGGGGCATCAACCGATTATCTGATATATCGAATATATGAACTGAAAGTCAAATGTGTATTATCTTGCAAAATACATCCTGATACTTATTGAGAAATAATTTTTGATCATAAGAAGTTTTATACATTTTTATATGATTTTTTGTTAGAAAGCGAGAAATTCTGTTAAAAAACATCTATTTATAGAGCGGGCTTGCTCGGCCCCCCAATCAACCCTCCTAACACCAGTTTGGATCAGCATTATTCAAGTCCTAAAGAGGATAGGTTTACGTTCTCTGATATGCCCCTCACAACGACACCCGGACGTCCAGTCGATTTCAAGTCGTTTGATGAGTGGATCTTTCGCGCTTTTCATAATACAAAAAAAGAAGTAATACGAAAATTCGAATTCACTCGATACACTTTATTTAAATTCAATTTCTAGTTTCCAATTCTGTTTTTACATTCAAACAAAACAAACATAACATATGACGTTTTAATTTTCAAACAGTAAATCTTTCGAAAAATTAAATTGAACTTTCTTTTAATCTTTTCTTTTTTTAATTCTAACAAATATATGTAGTCCGAACCAACCCTCTATTTCTGAACACTTTTGCATTAGTAAAACTTCGAGTAAAAGTGATTTATTCAGCAATTTAAACGACAAAAAAGATAATACCCATAAACTTGGAGTTTTCATCCCCATCGAATATTTGTTTAAGATTAAAGAATTAGAAAAGTTAAAGAAGATTGTCAGTACCTCCAAGTCATTATAAGTTAAACAATAAAGTGTTATCATAATCGAAATGTAGCAAAGGTATTATTTGATTGCAATATATTAGAAATTAACAAAAAGAAAAGGGATAAAAAATCAAAGGTCAAGAGCAAAGACAGAGTTGAAGGATGAGAGTTTCTTTTCTTGAAAAATAAAATGAAACTTGATTTATTAAGGAAAGAGACTCAGGTACAAATATATAATTTTTAGAAAATTATTGAATTAAATCAAATTCTGAGTTTAATTTTAACTCTTTAAATTTTCTGAAAAGTCTCTGGACGTTTCATCACAAAAGACCGTCGACTGGCTTTATTCATAAATGAAGAATTCATTTAACATTTCTTTCAGAGAGGATTATTTTCAATAACATCTATTGATTATAATTTTGATAAATAATAACAATCATAATAATTTATCTTCAAAACTTGATTTGGGATTCTTTTTTTCTTCTTGTAAATTGAGACAATGTACATGATGCGTTCAATAAGTATCCGATCTTACAGAAACCGAATTCCAAAAATGGTCGTTCGTATAACACAATATACGTAACGTATGTGGGCATCATTTTTCAAAACAATGTCCATTTCGCTCCACACACTTTCACCAATAAATAATCGACTCAGAAAACGCCTTTTTGAAAAATTCTGGGTGGCAAACGAAAGAGAAATCAAATCGTCTTTGGATCTACACTGAACATCTCTAAATACTTCTTAGGGTGTCAGGAGGGATAAAAATCACTCTTTGCCAAATCTGGGCTGTACGGAGGATTATATTCAATTTTTGCCCGAGAAATGCCACTGTGTGCACTGGCGCATTGTCGTAGAGAAAACATAGTGACGTGTTCTTCTTCTTCCATTTATTCTTTTTTTTGTGGTTCCCACTAGTAGGTTGTAAAAGACAGCATTGATGGTCATGCGAAATTTAAATTATGTGCGAAATTCTTTATGATCCCAGAAAATGGAAAACATTATCGCTCATCCATGACTCGTTTGTATCTTCACTCTGCGGACTCACGCTTTGTTTCTGGCCAATACATATGAGTGGAGTTTTATAATCAGAATTTAAATTTGCCAGGAATGTCTCACCATGATGGTCCCACATGTTCAAGTTGTTTTGACTATACTACAAGCGGTTTCACATCAATTCACTAGTCAAGAAAAGAATTGGATTTCAATTTCGCGGGTATTGTGCTAACACTGATCTTGAACTTCTTTGACAACATTTTCTTTGTAATTTGAAGGTCTTCTTGGACCACTTTTTCCATTTTTTCATCAAACACGTCAAAAATGTACTGTCGATTACCTGATTTTTCTTGATTAAAAATGGAGCTACGACCACCTTAAAACTGTCTGACACAATATTTACTAGTTGTCAGAGATAGAGAGTCATATAAGTAAGCTGACTGCAATAGATCGGAGATTTCATTGCACGTCTTCTTCTGCAACACCAATAACTTGATTACGCTGCGATATTGGGAGTCTGAAATAATCGCACTGATGAAAATTCAAAAGGTCACAATAAAACTTTTAATGAGTCTGATAAAATAAAACGATTACAGATGTAAAACCTATATTCATTTATTTAATCACAAAAAAACTAAAATTTGCTATTACATTTTATACCTTTGGTCGGGTACTTAGTGAATGCCCCACGTACAATCTAATGTAAACATGAGTAACACTGAGAATGTTTCAGACCTTTTCAAAACGTAAAACAATCTGTGGACGTATCCAAAATGGTTCTAGGAAGCCTCTAGAGGTTTTTTCTAGAATCATCTTTGTGTGTGCTTAAATAATTTATTAACCAAATTTAATGCGGTGTTACCATTTATTTTAGTTTTGAAAGTAATCACCCTCCATATTAAGCTCTAGAGTTTATTGTTTGAATAATGAGCACTTGACTGATATTATTTCTTGATACTTTTATATGAAGGAAATACATAAGTAATATGTACCTAAATAATAACTATTATCAATTAAATAATAATAATATTGTAAAGTTAATTGAATCTAGCAGTGTTTCTTCACTATATTATTTTTATTATTATCATTGTATTTAAAGGGGCTTAATATAATCCATACTAAGAGACTATGCTGCATAATTTAATTGACGCTGTTTCAGTTTAAAATTATGTAAAATATGGGCAATTGCTCCTTGGGAATTTTCACCGCAAAACTGACATTTCCATTTGGAATGTGACTCACTTGTGAGGGGGTCGCCTGGCCAGCAGCTGCCTCCGTGGTCCACTTAATTAAGTTATTAATCATTTACCATCGAATGAATCTTTACTGTCTTTTAAAACTTTTGGCGTTAGAAAATAAGTCCGTCTCGTTTATCTTGAGAAAAAGAAGCCAGACTAACTAAATCTCCTATAAAAACAACGTGCACTTCTTAAATAAATTGTAAAATTTAGGTTAATAATTAATATATCACATAAAACAGCAAATTATTTGGCGATCGCAACTGAAACCTTTTCCGAAAAATCCCTTTAAGCTCAGATATTTATCTATTTATTACATCGTCTGGAAAAATGCACTTTTATGCAAATATAAATATTTTTAATTACTTTTCAGTCATCGACAATATTTGGCCATGAAGTTAAGAAAGAGAAGGAAGACAAGAGTCTGGTAACCGAAGCCTGATGTACATGACGTACACCAATAATGTACATTTCAGACAGTAATTTATCAATGACGTTGAATCATAATACGAAAAACAGAGATTACATCTTTTAATTATGTCACACCTATAAATATGTTCGCAGAATACATTATACAAGCTTTGCGAAGCATTAATCCACAAATTGTCAACATGAAAAAATGTTGTTTTTGTTATGAATTCAAAGTTTAAGGCTTTTTGTGATGAGAAATAGATGATACAAGATGTGGTATTACATACTAAAGGGTCTTTCCACAACAAGGCCTTCATTGAAGACTTCATAAATACATAATAAATAGCATATTAAAGGATTGCTGGAGTTCTGAAATCAATTGAACTATATCAATTAATATAACCTGTGTGAAGGACAGGCTCATTCTTTAAATTTTTGTAAATAATGTCTAAATTAAGAAAAATATTTAAAATCAAAAGCTCTACAACAGTTATAACTAAATATCTTAATTAATGTAAAAAGAGTTATTTTTATAAATAATTGAATTTTAATTATTTTGCATTTATTTTAAAAATTATTCCGAAGAATAACTTTATGAAATTTTTGTTGTCAGAGATGTAATAAAAAATAATTTAGATTTAAAAACCAGTTAGAAATTCTGCAAATTAAAATTCGATAAATAATTAATAAAATATATAATATATATAAAAACTGCTATTAAAAATTTTATAATTAATGAATCACTATTAAATAATAATAAATTTAAATAATGCTTAAATAAAATATTTTGGTATTTTAAATTCATCAAGTGTATTTTAAATTCGTAGCTAGTATTTCAAATAATTCAAATTGTATTTTAAATTTGCAAATTGTATTGTAAATCGTAAATTGTATTATAAATCGTAAATTGCATCATAAATCGTAAATTGTATTTTAAATTCGCAAATTGTATTTTAAATTTAAATATTGATAATAAATAATACGTTAAAATCTTTTGTTTGGTTAAAATAAATTTTGATTTTATACTGATTTTAAATTAAATTTTATAAAATAATAGAATACTAATCTATAAAATTAATGAAAAAAATTAATTTCTAAAATCGCATTTTAATAAATAGCTATCAGCATTTATAATTCCATATTTTTATGTATAAGAAATATTGTCGAAAGAAAACAAAAAGTTCCTCAAGAAAAATTGTTTAAATAATTGTTATTTGTGTTATTAATAAATTTTTGGTGTTAATGAATTATAATATTGATCAAGAACCAAACAACCTCTTTTACATCTCTTTCCGTTATCTCTTATTTAACAAGTTACAAACTCTTTCAAATGCAGAGGGCGAGAAGGAACTCGACGAAACCAATTGTTATCAGTGACTTCTGGCAGGAAAACGTCACTCCTTTATCATAATCTCATTGATGAACAGTTTACTAAACAGATTTCCACAATTAATTTCCAAAAATAAAATTATTTGACGCGATTATAACTGTTCCAAATTGACTTGAGACAAAAAATATTTTATTTTTATTTAAAGATTAATAAAATGAATACCAAAGAGAAAAGTTCTTCGTACATTTTCAACGATCTTTACAAGCTTAAGTAAATATTGAAAATTTATTTATATAAATGAAATAAGTTCTCCATCTTTTTCTTTTTATTGTTGGGCGACCATTCATTATTCGATCTCTCAAGCATTTGGAAAATGAGAGTACTAGATCTGCAATTGTCTTGAAAATGGTCAACTGAAAAAATAATATTATTTAAAAATTCAATAAAAAACTACACCCATTTTCTTCTTAATATGGCATTATACCACTTAACTAGGACACTATACAAGAGTTAAAAAAACTAACAATATAAATGCTAACTCACCAAAAAAATGAACTCTTTTTTCATTTTGATATAACATGCTCATTTTAAAGGGCATTAAAATATGAAGAGAGCAGAAAAAATAAATATACATTCAAAAACACATACAAAAACCACAAACAGCAAAAAAAATCGAAGACACTAAAATACATACATAATATTTTTGCATTTTCATAGGGCAATTTAAAATTACAATTAACAAAAAATTTAAATTGTTTTAAGAAATAATTTCCAAATTTAAATAAAAATATGGAAATTTATTACTCGGAAATCATCAGTCTCTCTAACGAAAACCAAAATAAAGATGAAACACAAGAAAAAAGGAAATTTGGTGTCCTTTCCAAATACTAAAAGTGACAAGAATTGATAATTTAATTTAAGGAGCGTTAATAAACAAAATCAGACAATAAAAAGCAAATATTAAATTTTATTTGATAATAATAGAGATAAGTTTTTTTGAACAAAACTTCAAAACATGATCTTTTCTTTTACCAAATTCAATAGTATTTTTCGGGATTTCAAGAAATCTAAATGCGACTCGCAAATATCGTGAACCCACAACACAAAATTCAAGTCTCTAGCGAATCAATGTGGATTCCCTGAAAAAAATTCCGACATGATTCTGAAGTGGTTAATGATGTACGGTTTCGCTGCAGCTAAATCCGAGTAGATACTGCAGAACTTGTTTATGAAGTCAGTGTTTTTGATGTATTCGTCGTCGTAAACATCGAAAATTTTGGAATCTGAATTGCACTTCGAACATCAGCCCAATTCGCATTTACGCATTAAAAGAACGACCAACGCAGAATGCTTTTTCTTAATTCTATTCCAGTGTTTTTCAACCTTTTTTGTGTATTGACTCAGTAACGAAGCTAAAAAAATTTCGCCGCACCCCAGAAAAAACAACAGTTAAGCCCATCTTAAAATGAAAATTTATTAAAGTTGTTTTAAGAATTACATTCAATGTGAAGGATGTGCCTGTTTCTGAGAGCAAATGTGATCGAATCGAGGTTCCAAAGTCGACAAACAAGCTCGCATTTCAGCATAGATTGTAAGAAGTCTCTCTCTTCTTTGTCTTGATTTCAGTCAGTGTTGAAAAGTCAAATTCACAAAACCATGAAGATGCAAATGGAAGAATTAATTTGATTGCTTGTTTGATTGCAGGATATCACTTATTGACTGAGATCCAAAACTCATCCAGGCTTTTCTCGGCAAATATTAACTGAAGAAATGCATCGTTTTTTATATCAATGAGCTGCTCTTCTTCTTCAGTTATAAGATTTGTAGATTCGTAGTTTCCAAATGGATGGCTGACCCATCCATATTCATTACTTGCCAGTGTTGGAAAGTAATGTTACAGTACTGACAGCATGTGTATCAATGTGTACATAATTTCGGAGGTGATTTCTTTATTGGAAGAACATTCGTTGTAAGTAGGAAAGGAGTAGAAGACTCCTTTTAAGATCTTACGTTGCCATTGCAACAACTTTTCACCAAATGACTTCAGTTTTGAGGATGCAGTGATGATGTTTTCTGATGGCCCTTGAAGACTTAAATTCAGTGAATTTAATTTTTCAAATAAATCAGAAAGAAATGTCACCTGAATCCACCAGATCTCGTCATGAATAGAAAATTCAAAGTCTTTTGTTCAGTCTCTAAGAACGAAATTAGTTCAGCCTTGAGTTGGACGCACGCTTTAACACTTTTCCTGTGGAAAGCCAACGAACGTTAGTGTGATATAGGAGGCATTTATACTCTGAATCCATCACCTCACATAACTGAGAGAAAAGTTGCGACGCAAGCGGTCGAGATTTGATGAAGTTTACAATTGTAAACACTTGATCCAGAACAGAAATCATATCTTTCGGTAAAGATTTGAAGGCAAGAGCTTCTCGGTGGATCATGCAGTGAACAACCAACACATTTGGATTTTCTTGAAGTACGAGAGTGACGAATCCCTTTCTACTGACACTTTCAACTACACTGACACAGTTTTACCATTGTAGTTTAAAAAGTAAAATGTTTTCCTTCACTACATTGAAAATATCTTCGCCTTTGATCGTAGTTTGTAATTCTTTGCAAAATAAGTACTCACTGACACATTTTCCATCTTTTATGAACCGAATAAAAGCCAGAAGCTGGGATTTGCTGCTAATGTCAGTAGATTCATCAACTTGAAGAGACCACAACAGAGGCATTTCATCGTCAGGCGCTTCAAAGTAATCGCGGATTTGATCTTTTAAATCTGACGATAAGTTTTCAATTCTTTACGAGATAGTATCGTTTGAGAAAGGAACTCTTTTAACTTTTTCGGCAGTATCAAACCCAAGAACAGTTTCAACAACTATTGCTAAAGCTGGTGCAATGACTGATTCAGCACCTGTATGAGCTTTTTTTGCGTTTTACTAGTAACTGAGCAACATTATAACTTGCAATCAATCCCTTTTCTGGCAGCTTTAGGTAGTTTGTAAATTTCTTAGCTTGTTTATTTAGTTGATCCCTGATGTTTTCAAAGTACAGTAAACCCCACATATAGTCACCCCGGATAAAGTCACATTCCGCTTAATGTCACTTTATTGGCTCTAAATGGTTGGCTGCACTTTATAAAGATACAAATTAATTTGTTTTATGT
>MQRK01246975.1:20574-30788 GCA_001938485.1 Girardia tigrina
TATATATATATATATATATATATATATATATATATTGTTTAGTGCAATCATTTGTAGTTTGACTGATGAATAAGATAAAAAGAACGGTAGAGCTTATTGTGAACTCTTCTGATTGTCTTCTTGATTGATATGCGCTTCTTCTTTTTCATGCCATCATGCCAGTCAGTGCCACTTCCGATATTTGAAACGTAAAATTTAAGTGTGGCACAAATTTTTTGATATAAATAATCGATGGTCGACTTTATTGAGTGATCTAAAAGTGATATATCTTCATTCTTCGCTAGTTTCAATGATTTTTTTGTCAGAGGTTGATTTAAAGACAATCGAGAATAAAAAAATCACCATGATTTATAGAATAAATATACCTATACAAAAAATATCAAATTATTTTGAATTGGTTCAATCATTTTTTTGTGAATATTCAAAAAATTGTAATTTTTTTTCTTTTTTTGTTTGCATCCGTCTCTATTTGATCTCTTATGTGTGAGCAATGATTTTTTTTACAAAAAGGTAATATTTAAAAAGAGTAATTTTTTTATACTGAAACTAATTAAAATTTTTTATAACATTTAGTTTTATTTTGGACATTACAGTTATCTTTTGTAGAATGAAAAATTACTATTACATTTTTAATAAATTTATTACGTTATTAGTAATTATTAAAATGTTTTGCAGAATGAAAAATTTCATACAAAAAATTTTACAACTCAATTTTGCAATTAAACCAATTTCTTTCGTAATTATATTTTTATTTGAATTTTGAATTTATCATTTTAGTATAAAATTATTACTTATCAAGGAAATATTGTGAAGTTTTTTTCAGATCATTATTTTAAGATATTTTCATTTTCATTAAAATTATGGCTAATTTCTTAATCAAAAAAACAAAGTATCTCAAAACTCAAATAAATTTAACATCTAATATAATAAGTTTTACAATATTAAAAAAATTTAAAAAGTAAAATAATTAAAAAATAATTTTTAATTAATTTTTTAATTTTTTACATCAAATTCTTACTTTTTAAATCATTTTTACGATACATATAAACATTTTTCATTTTTTTAGTTTTGGGATTCATTTAGGATTTCGAGCTTTCGGGATTTTGGCCCGCTCCCATATATAAAAATGTTCACTCTGTTTGTAACACTTGATTTTTGAATTTTGCGATCTATTTTTCGATGGACACATCCTAGCAGGTGAATATATGCAGCGCTGGAGAAGGAGACCGGGACATGGTTTTCGTACTGATATTAATTTTAATATTTTGGAAATTCAAAAGAATAGAATGGCAGTGTCCCAAATTTAGAACATTCTTATAGGTGTTGTGCTCAAAACGCGTTTAAGTAATAATAATTTTTTGATATTGAATAAGTCAAACGTCAAGAATAAGGGAGACACCAATGTATATATGTTTCATAAGTTACAACCCTTTCCTTCCTTTAGGTCGAAAAAAAATTCACACATGGACAGTAATGAACTAGGATATATGATACAAAGGTTACAATATTGGGCAGTAACCAGTGGCGGAGGCCAGGTACCCATTCAGAGCTAGAGATCATTGCAGTGGTAATATAGATGCAATACCGAAAATGTATCATTTAATTTTTTTTGACTTGTTTTATCTATTATAAAAAAGGTTGTACTTTTACCAAATCATAAAATTGGAATAACAAATCAAAAAATAAAAAACTGAAATTTATAACTTAATTATTCCATGTAGTTTATTAAACGTACAATTAACAAATTAAAATGTCAATATTTATGAAAAATTACTTCACACAAGAGAGAATTTAAGGATCTACAAACAGCAACTTTGATTATTTCTCCGATAAAAGTTTTGAATTTTAAGGACAATCTGTCAATGTTTTATAAATTTGTGGGAAAAACCAATTTAAGTTAATGATTCGACTTAGTAGTGAGGAAATATTGTTCATCCCTATCCAATATTCCCGGGGATCGCAGTGTCTATAAGACCTAAATATTACTTTCTGGCACTCGACTACCTTTATTAAACTATAAGATTTTGGACGGCCGATTTTCCAAAATTTAGTTCATCAACAATTATCTGTACAGTGATTTGGAGATCGGAAAGCATTAGTAACTGCAGATGTTGATACTTTTATGTTATTGATTTTAAATTTGATTGTCACAGATGTAAAAACTCGTATATTGGAGAGGATATTGGTACGGATATTTCAATTAGTTTGTCAGAAGCGCGTGTGGCATTGGTGAGATGGCATAATTTATTCTTTGAGTACAATAGACGAAAAGATGTACGTGAGGTAAAAAGAGTATTAAACGCTGAAATGGCTTCAGGAAATAGAAAAGTCAGCCGTCGTAAAAAGCAGTTGATGAAAGAGTGTATATTTGGCGGCCAAGAAGTTCTGGTCGAATACCAGGAATGCTTGAATGAGAGAGGAATTCTCGACAAGTGATTGAACAAGGAAAAGAGTACCCAAAATGCTCCAACCGCGTATCAAAAGAGTGCAATGCACGTATCCTTCTTGTTTCAAAGCGAATTTCAAATGGAATTTGGAAGAATATTTTTGAAGGTATTTTACTCAATCAATTTTCTTCAAAATTTTCACATTTATTCATTTTCGATGACAATAAATGATAATGTGAAAATTTGACAAAAAGACTTTTTAAAGTTCCAAAATGGGAAAAAACAGAAAATTCGGAGCTCGTGAACAATAATAAGTGAAAAATATCTATTTATAAATTAGAAGTAGTTTATATAAATTTTTTATTGTGTTTTTTTTCATTAAAATTTTTAAATGTAAAATTTTTTAAATTTTAAAAACTTTGATGGTGAAGTGGAGTTCTGTCTAAATAAAGAATGGATATAAAAAATTTAATTTTTTTGATTTATTAGTTGTGATTAATCATAAACCTTCGTTTTGTTTTTCTGTTAAATTGTAATCAGTTAATATAGTCATGTTAAACATTTTCATTTGTATCTTCATTTATGTCATTATATTTGAAGTAAAGTCAGAGCATAAATTATTTGCTTCTGAGTCCACTTCTTCCACACAATAAATACTTTCTACGTACTTTTAATATGTTAAGCATTTATATCAATATATAAATATATTGATAGTAAAGAAACGTAATTTCTCAAAACTACTGTTCTTTTGTTAACCCCTTTTACAAAGATTTCTTCCCACAATCATATGAAAAATAAATATAAAAATAAATAGTATTTAATTTTAAAAGTACAGCTATTAAAGTATTATTTAAGATTTATATATCATTTAATCCAAAAGTTATAAGTTTATTTTAAAAAATAATTTTAAATATATTTTAATACGTCTCAAATGGTTCTCACGCCACATTTGGGAAATGTCCCGTCGACCCATGAGAATTGTCTGAATTGTGTTGCAAATATTTTTTATTTAGTTTTGTTTTGGATTTTAAAAAAAATATCTGCCACAAATATCCGAGAAGGAGAGAAGAGGAGAATTGTATTATTCACTTGATATTCTGAACTACAACTTCCAATATCAGTTAAATTACAAAAAAAGAGTTATTTACTTGTTAATATGGGAAAAGTGCATTATATAATCTTGGTTAAATAATTGAGTGTACCTACCCTTGCTTAACCTAAAATGAGGACCCTATTTATTTAATGCAATCCGTATTCAGTAACGTATTTAAGGAACAAATTTGGGGCCCCTCAATTCTTCATTTTGGGTTATCCATTATAAACATTACAAATTAAAATATTTTCTAACTATTCTTTCAATTCATTAATGATGTGACCTTTGTCATAACGAATTTAAAAGATATAATTGATATATATATATATAAAAGATTTAAATTCCTTCAGAAATTCCAGGCAAAAAAATCAAAAAATAGAACAAACGTTCCACATTCTTTTCCAGAAGAATTTTACCGGAGATCTATTTATATTCCTATGCTGAACGCCGTAATAACTGATTTAGAAACAAGATTTCCTAAAGATTCACTTAATTTATGTGAATTATAATGTATTGTGTCAAAAATATAATATATTATTAATGAAGATGTAATGATATTGAAGGTAAATAATTTATACAAAACTTATGGTTCATTAATAACAAGCGGGGAGCAGGAAATTGAACAAATATATGGAAAAAGAAATTGATATCTTTGAAAGATTTAAATTTTCCAGATGCAATCGAAAAAACTTTAGAAAACTGTGATACGGGTGTATATTTGTTAATAAATGTTAAAGAGATTACAGACTTTACTTATTAGAGTTGCATCATTTGAAAGAAGCTTTTCTTCCATGCGTCGACTAAAAATATATTTAAGAAATCGAATGGACGAAGAAATTTTAACAGAATTAGTTTTGCTTCATATATATCAAGATGTAGATGTTAATATTTTTAATGTTATTGAACGTTTTGCTAAGAGGCGAAATCGTAAATTAAATTTAATTATGTAATTGCACTCTACTGTTTGTATTTATAAATAAACGGTTTTGTGATTTTTCGTTTTAAATTTTATTACGTTTGATAAATCTTAATTTAATAAATAATTTCCTAGAATCATAGTAATAGTTCTATATCAACTTAAATAATATCTGAACAAAGAATCATACAGTCATTTCTGAATTATTTGTTCAGTTTATCATAGTCTCTTTTAAATTAAAAAGAAAAATTAAATATTTTTTATAAAATATTTAAAAATAAAATTTAAAAAAAATATAAAATAATACTTTTAATTTAAGAAGAATGTGTTTCTATTTGAAGAGAGAGTTTGATAAGCGTAATAACAAGTATATTATAGTATAACTATGTTTTTTTCTAAATTTCTATTTCTTGTTCAAATCGGAATCGCCCCCTAGAGTCATAGTCTAGACCCACCCTTGCCTACAAATCTCATAATTGACAGTCTAATAAAAAGTTATAAAAGTTATAAATAATCGTAATTCCCGTACAATGAAAATGACCACCGATTTGAATAATGATTTTTTTTACGAAAAAGAATTTAAAATCTCTGATCTCAAATATGTACAGTACGTCTAAAAATATCATCTATCCATTTCTGTACGACTATATTTATATAAATAACATTAGTAAATTATTTTTTGTTGAATATATCTTTAATTTTTACAATAAAAATAGTTTTAAAAGCAATTATGTGGATCTGAAGATCGGCTGCTGCTCTTGTTCCATGCGGGATGAGGGTCTTGGCCCATATTAACAGCAACCGTCCTCGAAATAGTTGTACACATCTTTCCACGCGACAGCATTACGATGTTAGAGACCTTTTCCATCGACTCAAAAATATTTAATTCATAAACATTTTTTGAATTTCTCATCTCAAGCGTTTGCATTTTATGTGCTGTTTCCTAACATAAAATATAATCCTGATGCATTAAATCTCTCCTTGAAGCAATTCCCTTTTCGAAATGTCTATTAGAAAATTTCTTCAAGAATAAAAGTAAGATAATTCATTTTTTGTAATTAATGAAACAAACAGTTTATTGTCTTTCCAGCTCAATTAACAAACTAATTAACAAATAATTAACGAAAGTTATAATTTTTTTGAACTTTATGCAAGAATAACTCTTGTGGAAATGTTTTCTGACAAACCCGTTCTTAATCTTTTATGCCAACAGTCAAAAACGGCATTCATCAATCGCTTTCCCTCATCCTTCTCCTTGATCCAATCCTTTCTGTGTCCCCTTGCGTCCTCTTTTCTATTGCTGCAGCAAAAGCTGTTGAATGAAACATATTTTGTAAGTGAAACAAGATTAAAAGAAAGTTTTGAATGACATTTACTTTCGTCAAAAATCTTTTTATGGTTGTCTTGCATTTGCAAGGGTCTTGTCCATATGGAAGACTGAACGCATTAATAGCGATCGAAACCCCCACAACTTATGTCCTCGACATTCTCTTGAGATAGTAAATTTGCTGTATATTGGATCAAATATGGTTACATTGATCATCAAAGGGTTTTTTCGAGTTTATCCATAAAAGATCTGATGCAGTCATTATAATTTAGCCGCCTGTTGCATCTTTCAATAGAATCCTCGAAGCTGGATCCCGGTACAGTTGATTCGACTACTTATTCCCAGAGACACATAATACCGTTTGTGTAAATCTCGATAAATAAGAAATAATATTTGGATTATTATCAAGTTTTAATAACAATTTTTATTATATGCCCATGATTATGGATTGATTTACTGGACATACGGGTAACGTTTTGGATAAACAAGTAGACTTAAGAAGGCATTGCTTTGCAGATGTTTCCAATACTAAATGCTAGCAAGACGTCATACCGTGATGTAACTGTCCAAAAAAGATTATTGTTTTATCAGAATTTAGCGTAACTTAATACATCTTATATTTGTTATATGGTTCTGAACTATTTGCTGCCAAAGCACCTTATATTAAAGACATTTTTTGTTAAAAAGTTTGCCTAATTTATGGATAAGGTACTCGTCCGAAGTAGGACGACTTCTGCATGTTAGAAGAAAATTATATTTAGTCTTATATCTAGTATTTAAGTTATGATTCTTAAAAAATCGAGGAAGGAACAACTTGCAAAAGTCTGTTATGAAAGCCTACCCAACATAATCCATTCCACGTGAGTACGGAAGTTGTGCTCGCTGTTTTTATCTTACTTGCTCAACACGGACAAGTGTGAGAATCGATTTCAGTGATGCCAAAAGAACCTCAATAATCATGCTGAAATTGGCGCTTAATTCATGGATAAAATCGTGACAAAGGACGAAAGAAACACTCTCTCTAATTCCGAGAAGACAGAAGATCATAATATAATAGAAACTATAAAGAGAAGTGAGCTCTCTGAAATTACGGAATAAATTTTCTCAGTATGGAAAGAAGAAGTTGATAATTATCAGAATTCCTATGGTTTTTTTTCTCACTGATTTCACTGACAGGCCACCAAAATCAATGGCGAATACATCACACATGTTTCCGAAGAGGCTTGTAAAAAAAGGCCAAAGCCATACGGTCATACATTGGTTTTACTCCAGGATACCGCTCCCATGCATAAATTTGATGTAGTTCAGGTTGCTGTTCGTCGAAGTGACTTTGTGGAGCTTTCTCATTCTTCCTACATTGATATATTTTCGAAGGTTTCTATTGGTGTCTAACAATCTTTTAAAAAACAAAATCGATTCACAGAATAAAAAACTTATAAATTTAAGTGAACTATTTGGTATTTTTCAATTTGACATCCAAAATACCGTTTTATATTTAAGCCACGAAACCTTAAATAAAACATTTTAAATCATTAATTTTGGAAAATCTGATTCCAAATACTATGAATTTAAAAATTATTTCCCAGTCATAAAATTCGTGATATGTTCTGCATTAAGTCCCTTACTCCTCTCGGTTTGTGCTCCGATCTTGTTTATAAATACACTTGTGATGAGTGTAACGCCACATAAATTGGAGAGACATCTCGTCATCTCTGCAAACGGATCTAAGAGCATAGTCGAATGGATAATGGGAGCAATATTGCCGAACATAATTTAAAATGTAAAAAGAAAATCGAAGAAAAGGATTTTCAAATTCTGTGCAATAGATTTAAAAATTATTGAGAGTGAGTAACGTGTGAGGCTTTATTAATAAAATCCATGGATCCGAAAATTAATATTCAAGCCTCACACTTCTTCTCTGTTAAACATTTTCAAATAGAGCCTTTATTACATGATTAATTACATAATCATCACTTTCATATTAAAGCTACAAAACCTCATGTTAATTTAGTCTGTAGATGGCGGATAATCCGTCGATATGAATTACAATAAATTTTACAAAATTTCTTTCTTTTATTTTCAATTTTTATAATAAACTATTTTTATATTAATTTTTGAGAAATGATTTAAAAAAGGTTTATTAGAAAAATAATTATTTATTTTTATAAAAGTGACATTTTTAATCAACCAGTAAAAGATAATTTGATTCCAGGAAAAATTCAGTGAAATATAATTTTATTTATAATGATAATAATAGTAATTATTATTATTATTTTGTTAATAAAAGGTATTTTTCCAAAATCCTTATTTGTCTTTATGGTGACACAAAAACTGATTGACAAAATTAATAAAGAAAAAATTTAAAAAACGAAACAAACATTTGTTTAAATGTTGTCGGACTTGATTTGAAAAATTTAAATTAAATAAATATTGAATGTGACTTAAAAATAAATGATTGCCAAATTGACTTCTGTTCGTGTCTGCTTTCACCGATTATAATTATGCGTTCTTCCGATGATATTACCGGTGTGTTACGGCACACCGCGACAGACGAGCCGGTCACACTAACCGTCATTCCGAGTGACACCGACTTTAGTGGAGCCGGAGAAACGGGAAGAGAATTCGACACTTATCGACACACAAAACAATAGCTATTGGGTCCGACTGGCTTGTAGCGCCCGTTCAACCGTCAGTTTCACCTAATGTCCTGGAAACTTCCAGCACGATAAAGAGATACTGGCCGCCATCGCTCGACCCGGTTGCCAGCATCTTAGTTTTATTAATTCTAACTGTTATGTTCGGACATATTTGATGAACCCGTATTAGAATTGAAATGATGATAAGACATTATTTTAAAATTTTATATCAATAAAAAGTTTGGTTTCTTAAAAAAATTTTCGAGGAACATTATTTTCCATTCAAAACCTTTTATTAATAAATATAGGGTAATATAAATATAAATACGTTAAAATTTAAATTTAATAATATCAGAATTGTGAAATTTTCGATGTCTGAATTTTACAGATTTAACAGTGTAGTGATCAGATTATCGACAAAGAAAAAACATTTTTGTTTGCTGAATAAAATAAATTTTGAAAATCTAGAAAAATTTCAAATAAAAATAATGTCGTGCAAATGTAGTTAAATAAAAAATTATTGTCGTTCTTTTCTTCATTATTTCTCATCAAATCACGTTTTTAAAAATGTGGAGTCCGCCAACTCATGTTATCAAATGGTGGACCGAAACGATTCGACCGAAATCGACGCCGCCACATCTCAACTCGCGGTGCACTATGAGCAGACGGGGCATACCAATGTCATGTGCGAAGATCGTGCGCAACGCCTACCCTTCCAAGCGGATCCGGCGGTTACTGGGCTGGTAACGCGGTACGCGAAGCCGCGACCGATCGATTGGGGGTTCTTTACTCAGCAATGCGCCTACTGGTCGTCACTCGGTCCAACCGGTTAACGGCGTCCACCGAAATGGCCGATCTGGGCTCTTCCCGCACAATTAATAGGTGCTGGCCACCGCCACTCTGTCGGGCAGCCGCACCTCAAACAGTTTTTTTTAATTTTACAATTTGACAATTAAAAATTATAACGTTCAAAACTCTTCGTGTGCACAAAATCCTAACACTATCAAAAATGATATTTTTATTATTTTTATGTTTCAATAAAAATTAATATTTTCCGGCTTTAAAGAAACTCTGGTCGGGTCCCCCCCTGTCGCCCCATGCTAATCACATTTGAAGCGAGAACAGAAATACGAATTAATCGCCACTGAGCCGAATGAATTTGAAAGTTTTCAATTTGATTAATAATTATTTCGTAAACAACAGAGACCCATTTTTTCTATTAATTAATTTATCTTTTCTTACAATCGGTTTCGAGAACAATTTTCTGTCGTCTAGGACAATAATATCTTTTTTCGCCATCGGTAATTGAGAAGCTTTAGAAAATAAGTTTCATTCATGTTTATTAATAAAGAAATTCATTTGGATTGATAAAGATTATTTAAAAGTATTTTTAATGTTTAAAATTAAATTTTAAAAATTAATAAAAAAATAATAAAAACAAATGGAAATTATGCGAATGTCATTTTATTTAATTAAATTAATTAAAATAATTTAATTTTAATCTAAAAATTATCAGGTATAATCTCTCACGAGATTTAATTTTTGAAAATCGAATAATTTTAATTGGGAAAAATCCGGATTAAAATAGTTTTTAAAATCCTTTTTCGAAATTTGCTTTTGATGTTTTTATTAGGAAATTAGAATTGATAATTGTAATATCCATGACATGATATTTATATTTATACTAGAATTTAAATATATAGTAAAATGGTGTTTTTTCAGTATGAGTTTCCAGAAAAGTGGAAAAACCTATGTATATTGGGTTGGTAACCAAATAATTTCCGATTCGTTCAATGAAATAAGAGTTTTTACATTGAATGATCTTTATCATCAACCCATGTCTAATGAAAGAACG
>MQRK01246976.1:0-12101 GCA_001938485.1 Girardia tigrina
GTTTTAATTTTTCATGTTTTAATTTTTCACATATTAATTTTCAACTATATAAATAGCAGTAATCACCTTAATTTATCACAAAGAAGTTGCCGAAATGGTGAAACCGGTTTTAGTCGTAAAGTTTTTTAATTTATTGGAAAATAATCTTTCTATTCACTTTTGATATAGATGAAATTATTTCTTTTCGATAATAAATTATTTTTATATTTAAATTTTCTCTAACAATATACTATTTATTTTAGAAATTCCTACATTTGATAAGCCCTTAAATTCATTTAATTGTTCAACCAATTGTAAAAGTGACGATAAACATGTATTCAAATGTTCTATTCTTGAAACAGAATACCTCTCTGAAGGTTGTTTCGTACAATATTTATGGACCTTGAACGGATTAAGTTTGAATAGTATGAATGATGAATATATACAGAAAAATTATTTTCAAATTTTAAATGATACAGTAAGTTTTTAAATGTTTTTATCAATATAACTAATAAATTTTAAGTAATGATGTTTATTCTTACAATATAAACATCGTATCATTGTTTTTAATCCTAGAGTATGCTACTAAACACCGTGTATGGTGTTTCGGTCAAACGAAAAATGAAAAAAACTGTTAAAAAATTTTTTAATAAATGATTTGTTTGATTAAATTTAACAAATATTGGAAGAGAAAACAATTTCAAATGTTAATTTTTAGTTTTTGAATAAAAATTATGAACATTTTTTAAATATATTTTCGATCAATATTGAATATTAATCGTCGTTCGGATGTTTTTACCCGATGATGATATTGAATAAATAATTAGAGAAAGATTTTTTGATCTTTAAGTAAATTTTAAATAGAAGAGGTCTTATAAGCCAAAATATGTTAAATCCTAATTTTTCCTTTAAAATTTAATTATATGCCGGACTTAACGGTAAATAAATTTAAATCAAATTATTTTCAGATTATAAGAATTAAAATATTTATAAGCCATCTGAATCGGAAAGACACAGTCCCAAATCATCACATTATATTCCAAAACAAAACATCAAACATCACTCACGGAGCCAATCGGAAAACGTTTAATTTTATCCTTGCCTTCATCTCGCTTTGCAAACAAATGATCTTTCTTTCTTGTTATTTTGATTCAAAACACGAAGATGCACGAATGTTTACAAATCGAAGGAAAGTGCACAAAATAATTATTCAAAAGTGAAATTAATAAACATTCAGTGAGATAAAAATAAAAAATATTGTCTATATACACCAAAATCATTTGCAAACACCAACGAAAATGAAGGCAAGGTTTTTAAATTTTTTTTCTTCTGATAATACTTGTTAACCTTATATACATGAAAAGTCACAACAACCGAAATTTATCAATTTGAAGCAGCAACATATTAATTAGTTGATTGTACGAAGAGAGTGTTTTTATATAAGCTTGATCGCAAATCTGTACAGTCAAATGAAGATAGTCGCATTTTTCAGCCTCGTCGTTTGATTCATCTTAAATATGCTTAATAAAGAAAGAGAAAGTATCATATTAAAATGTGAAACTAGTAGCCACGTCATATCGTAGAATTATAAATTTATTTACAAATAAGTGTAATCTTGTATGTACTGGAAGCATTGAAGCAATTTTGCTTCACAATTCGACCTTCGTATCAGCTAGAATTGACAACTTTTTATTCTTCGTTTTTCGTACCCATGCAGTAAAATATTCACCAATCAACAAAGTTAATACGAAAAGAATGATTCAGTAAATGATTCCATAATTCATACCGAAAATCTCGAACAGTCTACAATGGTCCAGAGATTAATATATTTTTTTTATTATTTGGCAGGGTTTGGAGATGTTTCCTTAAGTGGAAGATACTTTCGTAACCGATATTTAATGATAAGCAAACTACTCTTTGAAAAGAAATATACATTGATATTGTAAAGTTTTATTATACTGTATTTCAATTTCATTAGTGTCTAAATAGACCCATAAAATTTGTTGTAAAACAATTTTATGGGCCACTTTTTTTGCGAAACTTAAGAGTTTTAGAAGTACTATTATAAATTATAGTTTATATTTTTAATTTTTTTAGATAATTTAATTTAAGTCTAGAACCGTACTCATGTAAGAATTAAATTTACCGTACCCTGGGCATGGGTGTAACCCATTGAAAGAAAACATTATTTTCAAAAAACCAATTAACTTTCATCTAAAATTAACTTACAAAAAAATTCTATAGCATTATTCAAGTTACATCTAATACAAGCACACTAATTAGGAAAATTCTGTGAAACAGTTGCATGAAATAAATGTTTGGCTTGTAAAGAAATTTCAAATGTTTTATATTATTTTTTCATTTGTACCCAATGGTACGGCTGAACAGTTAAATAAAAAAAGATTTACCCTTTTATTGCATTTACACATCATAAATTGTGTTGGAGTAAATTAATGAAATGACAAATGACATACTCAATTTCAATTTTAAAAGTTAAAAAATTGATAAATTAAAACTTGAAGTTTAAGAAAAAGACTTTTGAGAGATGTACAGTTGAAGGACTTAAAAATATCAATGAATGTATATTATAAAAATTGATTTTGTTTAGAGGATTGTCCTATAATATTGAATTTGATATTAAAATTTCAACATAATAATTGTATCCTAATTATGAAGATAATTTCTTCCAATTACCCCAATTATCTTTTTATCCTTTAAAGTTTATTTATTTTATTTATTGCTTTCAAGATTATTTTTCGGCCATTCGTGTATTTAATTTTTCAAAAGATTAAATTTGTACTTTCATTACATTATTTTTATTTCAATCTTTTTTGATAATTTGATAACTTTACCAAAATGAAAAATATTGAAAAAAATATTAATAATTGGAGCACAGCTCTATTAATTTTTCATGATTATAGTTACAAATGATTTCCTAGGATACCTTTTTTGTAAGCGTCTTTTTAATATTTCCCAGTATCCGCTCGTGTAATCACGAAAGATATGATGACTACTTAAATATTCGACGCTTCATACATGAATACTCAAAATGTTTCATTAAATAGCTTTAAATAAAAGCTATAAATTAAACCAGATGATAACCACCAAGTCTGAATAAAATTAGAACTTATATATATGAATTTATTTTAATGCTTTGGTATATGAGCCAGATCATTTTATAAATTGTATTTTAAGTCAAATACAAATAATTTCAAAACATTTGGTGTTGAAATTTTAAGCAAATTTTATTATTTAGACTTAAATTTTATGAATTATAATTTTATAATTATTTTTATTTATTAAATTTCATAGCATTAACTGAAACAATTAAAGTTACTAATTTGTTTATCTGTACAGTGTCTCTAAATTTAAGTTCTATATTGTGCACAAAATTGACTGGCTTTGGATATTGACCGATCTATAAATATTGTTTCAAGAATTTAGTTTTCAAATTTTTAATAGACGTTTTCGTCCAAACATAGAGATTATATGATATGTAGTTAAAGTGTTTCTTAGAGGATTATTTAATAATAAAATAACATTGAATATACAGTTAATATGACAATTTGTACCAAAATTTAGATGTTCAGGTTATCTAGAGAAAAGTTCGATCGGTTTATTTAAAACTATTTAAAAATTTAAAATGTTTTAGGCAAATTACGAATGGTGAGCAGTATCCGGATCATAAAAATATAATTACAAAATATTTACAACTTTTAAAAATATTCATCATTAGTGCCTATGCAAAGTTTATTTTTCTCAAACAACCTATTCGTGCATATAAATCATGCTGAGTCGGATAACCCATGCTTAAGCACCGTGTAGACCGTGATCGCATTTTTCAATGACTCGTATATCGTATTCGCCGTTTTTTACGAAACAGCCTATAATCATTATTCGCTTCACATTTATAAATAAAAAAGTCACAGTATTAAAGATCGGGACTGTAGCGTAGGTTGCTAATTTATTGGATGTGTTCTCTTCATCACAACACGTAACCTTTGATCAGGAACATGAATTGATCATTTATAAAAAGTAATATAAATATTTTAAAAGAAAAAAATTAAAAAGAAATTAAATTTCAGTAGACTTTAACCGAAACTTGGTTGAACAACAAAAATGTTTGTAGAAATAGAAAATTTATTATATTCTAAAAAAATAAATAAAAATTTATTCTAAAAGGCTTTAAAATTACTCAAATTTTGTGAAAATTTTAATTTAATTTAATTTTAAAATTTACTATCGAATATATACCGAATAATATCAGTCAGGAATGTATCAACATTTAATGTTACAAGAATTCAGTTGAGTAAATTCTAAAATCTAAAAAGAGAGTTAGGAAATATTCTTCCATCATTTCAAACATCTAACAAAAATGTTGCGATGTTCTAGACCTATTGTTGTTTGACGAAATTAAATATTATTTAAATTGTGACATAATTTATATGTATAGAAATATTACCACCATTTGTAAATAACATAGTTGATGGCATGTTCGTTAGTTATTGATATCATTTATCGAATTCAAGTCTTTATTTTATTTATATTATGTGTTTAACAATTCTATGAAGATTTTTCTTTTTTTCGAAATTATCAGTATCTTTATATTAGAATTATGATTTCTGTCTGTCATTCTGTCTGTGTGAAGTTCCCGGTGTTCAGTAAAACAAATTTATTTATTTTATTAAATAATTTCCGTAGTGCCCTGACAAATTTAAGTCATTATTTCGGATCTGTCCCGAAGCATATGAATTTTGATACGGATTCGGGGGAAAATTGGTCGCAATCCCGGATGCGATTCCATTCTGCCCCGATATAGGAATATTCTGAGGTAGATTTGAGGTAATTCTTTCCTTAATGCCCCGACACAGAAATATCATCATTTCGGATCTTCCCTGGAATACATTGATTTTAAAATTTTTAAATAATCATGTAAATATTAATAATAATGGATTTAGTTAACAAAAAAATTCACCAGACCTGGTGGAACGGGTTCACCCTAGTTATTTTATAATAAAAATGTCATAAGTTAATCTCTATGATAAACCACTGCTTTTAAAATACAATTAAGTGGATTCAATAACATTTTGAATAATTTCATATGAAACGACAGAACATTATCTTTAAATTTCATATTTAAACTCATCGAATTTGCTGATCTATAGTCTAAAACCTTAAATTTGAGATATTATCATAAAAAATTCTTTCGAAATAAAATCTGGGAAATAAGCAGGAAATTTAGGACTACATCTTCAACAAATCCATCTATTCTGAAAGTTTGTATTGGGAAGATCATTCACGATAATATTATGGATGTATCCAATATTGCTCAAAATATATTTTTTCAAACAATTATTAGTTTACTAGATTGAAGGATTCCTATGGCAAGTGTAGATAAACATTCTAAACTTAAGTTTTGTCAAAGCAAAATAATCGTAGGATAAAAAGGTCTGACTTTCCTCCCACATAATTATCCCTGAGGCATTCAAATAGTGTTCTTTAGAAACCTGTTCCATTGTCGTTATCTTTTTAGCGCCGCTTATGGATTTCATACTCAGTTTCACTATCAATAGTTCATGAAAATACCCTCTGGAATATCTTTGCACTTGCATGACATCTTCAGTTTTACATTATGGTAAATTTTAAGGTGAATTTAATCTAAAAAGGGTATGGACACTTTAGTGAGTTAAGGGGAAGTTAAATGTGAGTACATTTTTGGATACACTTTAAATAGTAGTTATGCATAGATATTTTTTCATTATAACGAACTTTTCTGATTTTAATTTATTTTTCGTTATATTGATGAAATTTCCGTAAATTTACAATTCAGTCTTTTTCAACATTTATTATCGAAATCCGAACTAATTCTTTTTATTTAGTTCGTATTTTGAGAAAAATAAACAAAATTCTTTTATTCAAAAATTCTCCACAAAAAAATTTTCAGTAAAGATTCTAAGCCATTCAACATAGGCTCATTTTTTTATTAAATTATTTATAATCAATAAACTTGTTATACAAAAGCTTTGTAACTATTCAGTGATATGAAAACGTAATTATTATCGTAATAATTAATTCTAGTAATTATTTCTGATTTCGGTCTTTTATAATAAATACGGTCGTGCGCCTCAATAAACGATTAATAATTATCATAATTATTTTCTATTTTCAAGCAATGTATTTCATTATCCCATTGTAAATCTAGATCATATTAACTCCCATAAAAACCGACGATCCGGAAAGAGATAAAAAAATGATTTCGATGTTGAAAAGTGCAACTCTTGGATGTCAGGTGATCATTTACGAGCCGGACAAAACTGGCAAGCCCCCATCAACAATTCTCTACAACACGAAAAACAATCCTGATCTGGGATCTCTCCTCGAAGCGACAATCAACTTACAAGCCACTTCTGTCGGTGAGTTAGCAACAAAACTTATTGATTTAATAGATAGAAAGTAGAATATTTTAGTCATCGACAATTGATTAATTCTGTTGCCTCAATAATATTGTCAAACAGATTCAGTTGTTGTTGTCAATGTAGTATAATGGGAATATCTGACACACTACATTAACCGGAGGGAAGATTAGCATGCCTTTCCAACTTATGTGTTTGCATAATGTATGATTCATTACTTAGGTGATTTAGGTTCTCCTTACTTCCTAGTTCAAGTTCATTCAATAACTTATACTATACCGACTGGATAATAGTACTGACACTTTTTCACTGATCCCTTTTTCTGACAAATTTTGGAATTAATATCTCAACGAAACGCCAGCTTTCGGATTTTCTATTCAATCTCTATAAATATAATTGGATTTTTTAGAAATATGTTTATTTGAAATTACTATTTATTTATACTATTTACTATTTATTAAAAAGAGAATAATTTCAACAAATAAATTTGTATTATTTCTTATTATTATTACTACTATTACCAATAATAATATTGAATTTTTTAATAATAATTTCATTTTAATGTTTTAATTAGTTTGATTAAATTATTTGATTTAAGAAAATTTTCTATAAAATTTTAAATTAAATTTAAGAAAAATATTTACACAAGAAATTAATTACATTTCATTATAAATTTTTTCGAAAAGTTTCAGAAGATTTGAAACAAACGGTAATTTCTAAACGGCTAAAATTATCTTTTAAAATTTCGTTTTTAATAATTTTTCGAATAATATTTCATACAACTTACGTTTTTTATGGAAGATTACCCTAATGAACATTTTTATATAAGAAAAGTAAACACTGCATTTGTTTTATGGAACGTAACATTAACTATAATTAAGGTTATCAACCCAAAAATATTTTTCATTTAAAAATGTAAAATATCATTTTATTACTCTTCTCTTTTAATGCGTTTCCTGTCCCTTCTATCGATTATTCTTGAATTTCTTCCCAAAAATCAATGAAAATAATCGAACTCTAGATAGAAGATCAAGAAATCAATACCAATGGAAGTACTATTTAAATTAAACCCTTAAAAATAAACTCCTATCCAAAAATCCTTGAAATTTATATTTCATAGGATCAAGGATGCAATTGTCAAAATTTCAAAACTCCTCGACCCAAATTGAGTCTTGAATTTTTTTGAGAGATTTAAACTCCATCAAACAATGTCTGAGGATAGCAAAACATAATACATGATTAATTAAATTAATCAGTATCAGAATTCCAAGAACTTGCACATTCTGTTCTCCAAATCCTGGTTTGACAGGTAGCTATGTCAACTCAACGCTGGACATTTTGTAGAAGCAACTACCATCATTAACTTGAGAGAAATGTCAAACTCCGAATGGATGACGATTTACCAATAGCACACTGAAACGCAGCCAGTCTTTGGTATCCCAGGTAAAAAAAGGTAAAAAAAGGTGAATGCCGAAGATGCAGAAAAACGGTTAAATCATCTCTCAAGTACTTGTTCGAACTGACCCATCTGACATCCTTTGGAAACTTATGCATAATTGTATACTTTCTCAGAATCCATTCTGATAGATTGAATTGAACAAAATGTATAATATACCAGTATTTAAAATAACAACAAGAAGTATTGTATTCGTTCCTCAACTGTATAGATGAGACCCTTCTTTGAGCTACAACCATAAATTAGTCTTGAATACGAGTTAAACTCCATTTGACGAAGACAATCGAATTCAGAGATGCTTCCTTGTTGATTATCTGTATCATTTGAGTAATCTTTTTTTCTAATATAATTCTTGGGCTGGTTATAGCCTCAAATTTCCTTTTTCATTTTGTTCTCGTAATCTTAGAGACGTTTAAACTAAGGAAACAGATTGCTGAGAGATTTGATACCCTTTCTTTTTATTATTTTTTCAATCCTTTTGTGAGAAATAATTATTATAATTATCGATAATAATTATTATAGCGTATATAAGAAAAGCCATTATCGAGTAGATGAATCAGTTTTTACAGCAAAAATTAGAGGTGAGGGTTTGATCGTTGAAATCGAAGACTCATTATTTAAAAGCTCGAAAATAACACATTAAGTGTTCTTCCTCAATAGTGGATATTTTCTCGTCAATGCTGAGTCACAAGTGAGTACTTCCGGGATCACAATTTCAAGATATTGATGAAAGAGATCAAGAAGTATGAGAGGAATGTTTTGAATTGTTTGTTGTTTTTTTATTTTGTATGTTGTATATTGATTCGAATTGTGTCTCTCCTACCCAGATGGATGATTGGTATTTTCTTTGATTCCTACTAATTGAAAATAATTTAATTTAATTTTAAAGTAATAAGATTTAAAATAATTTTCGAATGTAATATTTCAATAATATTTTAATATATTAATTTTATTGATACTTTTTAATAATGTTTAGTTGGCTTCTTGCTTTCAACATTTCTTGATTTTCTCCACAACATAAAATTGATAAGTATTTGCTTCTTAAAATGGTTGATCTCATATAGGGTATCGCCAAGAAGCAAATAATAATATTATCTTTTCTAATCCAAACATTGCAAATCAAGATATTTGAAGTTTCTATTGCGTACAAGAAAATTTTTTTTATAGTTAAGTTATTTTAACAGAAATTACTTAAATTATTTCTTCTATAATCACTTTATTTTAATACAATAAAGATTATTTAGTGTTTAATACAATAAGTTTATTTAAGAAATTTAATGAAAACTTACTTTTGCTACCATAAATATTAAAAACTATCATTATGTGTTCTAAATTAAGGGTCTTAAAAGACTTTTTTAGTGGAATTACATTTAATTAAGATAGAAAGACAGAGTATTTAAAATATTTTAAAACATATTTATGTTTTTCAAAACAGAAAAAAACAATAATTTTAATATCAAAGAAAAATATAAATTGTTAGGAATTTTTTACGAAATGTTTTTTAAAATATTTGAAATAATAATTGAATTCAATGTGTCATTTAAAATCAAAAAAAATCAAGAACTAAATAAAGTTATATTAACTATAATAAAATTTCGTAAATTTAAATTTAAAAAATGAAATTATTTAATGGTCAGAAAGTAAAAAAAAAGTCAAATGGATTATTAATACTATATTTATTTTTATTATATCGGTTTGAGATTTATGGAGTATTTAGTTACTCAAAAGTAAAAAAATAAATGAATTTTTTTTCGATTAAATTTGTTTAAGTAAAATGTATTAGACATTTTTTTTGTAGAGAAATAAAATTTCAAAAAGTGATGTCGGCTTCTAATATTGATGGCGTGGAAGATGTTCCAAAAACATCTAACATAAATATTAAGATGAATGATTATATAAAATAAAATAATAAAATATTTTAAATTAAATTATCCTCAGAATTAAAAGCGATAACCATAACAACTGTTGTTTTTTTATTTTTTCAGTAAGGTTTTTGTTCCCATTTTTGTACCTGCCAAAAGAAACAAAAAATATTTTAAAATACATTTTATTATGGGGTGTATAAACATCATTCCGTTTTTTTAATATTTGTCAGTACTATTTAAACAAAAAGTATGATAAAGCATGTGTTTGAAACGTCAAACAAGCTTTCGCATTGAGTAATTATTTATTTGTTTATTATTTTAAAATATTATTTTTATCTCTTTGAAAATTTCGACATTTTTCCCTATAAAGCAACATCTGTGAGAAGTTTTTCTTCATTATTTTTTAGAAAAGAAAAGGGGAGAGGAAACTTAGTGTTTCCTTGTCAAAATATACAACGAACAATGCCGCTGAAAATAACTTGCAAAGAGAGATATTAGCAGTTTAGAAATCTTTATTTAAATCTTGACAAAGAACATTGAAAATCCATAAAATTATTTAAAAAGGAAGAATTAGAAACATTACTAAATGAACATAATTGACAAATTGAAATCGGCTTTTTTTAACTCGAATCGTTACGGAAGACGAAAAACGATTCACCATTGAAAAAGCAAGGCAGCTTGAATGAAACCAGATAAACTCATCTCATACCTGTAGTCCCAAAGTCAGAAGCATAATTTATTATATTATGAATTACTAAAGCATATCAAAATACCAATGGTAGCTGCTGTTGACTATAATTAGTTCTGTTAAAGAAAACTTTGAACGAAAATTGAAAGGAATAGACATAATGATGCTAGAACACATTTTTATTCAACTATTACAAATTACTTAGAAGGTGAGGAATAGGAAATCTTCTAACATCTATTCTACTGTTTGTTTGTTCACACATCAATTAATGACGGTATGACTAAATATAACAAAACTTTCTATAAACCTTCTTCAAACACAGGGATGGGTTGACTTCAATTTTCTTTTGAAAAAAAAATAATTTATCTATGGAGAAATTTCTACGTTCTCCATTTGGTTACACATTTTACTGGTCATTGATCAATCGAAAACGGTATGATCAATTTAACCAAACTTTCCACAAACCTCTTAATGTATAGTAACAGTTTGACGTCAACTTATGGTTACCTAAAACAGTTGAAAAAGTACTTTTTTTAAAATTTTCAACACAACAGATTAAAAAAATATGATGTTTTGATACTGACCAAAAGATTTCAGCATTTCAAAATATGACAAAGTGTCGTTAGTGAAGGCGACCGAAGGGCATCTGAGCGTTCATCTAATATCATTAACACGTTTGATCTACATTTAGACAAGTACGTACTGTTTATATATGTACAGTTTATACGTACAGTTTATTCGTACTGTCAGATTTTCTAAATGCCTACTGTTTTATTAAGAATACCAACATGGGTTTTCGAACTTTTATTTTCAATACAATTAGAATTGTCTTTTGGACAACTATCAGCAAAGCTTTCGTAATTCGACATCGTTCTAAATTGATAAATTTTAGTTAATGTTTTTAATAAACAATTATTCGAACAAATTTTTCATTATTTTCAGATTTTATTTTTACAGTTCAAATTTTGTAATTTTAGTAATAATTTTATCTACATTTTAATTTTAAAGAAAAACATTTATTTAATTTAAAACTTAGTTAAAAGTTATTTACTTTATTTAAATTTTTAATATTAAAATTAGAAACGATTTGATATTTTTAAAGTTTTTTAAATATCTTATGCTGTACTTTAAAATGTAAATTATACTCGAATAATCATTCATCGTGAACACCCTAAATATCAATTTTTCACCTGGGTGGAGAAACACATTTCCAAATACTAAACTCCATATTCAAAATTCAACATACCAATTTCAAAATACCAAATTTAAAATATTTCTCACAAGTTTATTATATTTTATTATAATTCTTTATTATTTTTATTTTTTTGGAATTAATTTATATAAATTTAGAATTGTTAATGACGTATAACTTTGAAACATTTCGTATTATTATTTTATATTCGTATTATTATAATGCTAGTATTAACATCAATATGATTTTTAAACATTTATTAACATCATAAGCAGAATTGTCAAAACAATAATTATTCAAACTGCTTTCACTATTCGACATTTTTCTTGATTAATATATTTTCTAAATTCATACTAATTTTACTATAAATGAAAAATATTTATTAATAATAGGGTGAACCAAAAGTCTTTTCGTATTTTTTATTAAAAATTTAAACATAATTTTACAACAAATAAAAAACATTCAAGTTTCAAAGTAAAGGCCATTTGAATCTATAGCTTGAACCCAT
>MQRK01246980.1:1195-16535 GCA_001938485.1 Girardia tigrina
GGACGTTAAGACATGTAAATGGTGTATGATAGTGGTGTGTAAATGGCTGTAAAAATGAAATGAGTTTAGCAACCAATGACATTTTGATTAATCGAGAGAGAATAGGTATTTTTATATATGAGCTTTGTTTGTTCAAGCTCATGACGAAAACAAAGGATGTCATATATGAAAAAATTTGCGGGGGGGCATTGCCCCCTTTTGCCCCCCTGTAGTTACGGCACTGCCTCTATCTATAATTTAAGTTATGTT
The DNA here is from genome assembly GCA_001938485.1 of Girardia tigrina. NCBI lineage: Eukaryota > Metazoa > Platyhelminthes > Tricladida > Dugesiidae > Girardia > Girardia tigrina. Next base: position 1,445 of record MQRK01246980.1, read on the forward strand.
ATCATTATTCAATCGTCGATGCAGTTTGATCATTTTGCTGAGATGATAGGAAGTCTTTCCACTTTATATGACATTAAACTCATTATAAATATATTTAAATTGAAAAAACGAGAAGAAAACAACTGTAAAATTCTGTCTAATCGATTTAGAGATTATTGAGAGAAGAGATTAGCGAATGAGACTTTATTAATAAGATAAACAGATATGTGAATTAATATTCAAGCTTTACATTAAACTTTTCTGTTGAATATTTTCAAAGAATCTGAAAGCATTAATGATTGCACAATCACTGCTTCGTATTATAAGCTACAAACCTAAAGTTAATTTTAGTCTGAAGTTGGCTAGTAATCCACCGAAATTTCCCAACATCTTTTTTGAATTTTTATTTTTTATAATATTTTTTGCATAATAATAGTACTCATTTATAAGATAATAGAGTTGACTTTTTATTTTTTGTATTATTTAAGGTATTATTTATAAATTGATTATTATTTAAGGAATGGTTGAAAGCGAAAATGTTTTCGTAATCTGTTTAATTTTCTTTAAAAGATAAAAGATATTTTATGGCGAAATATAAAATATTAAAAATAAATTACTTCGGTATGTGAATCGAGAAGTTCCCCATTAACCATCAATTTCATTTCATCGGGGTAATCTAAATAGGGGTCAGCAATAAATATAATACGTTTTTCTGAAACTGACAAGGAACTTGATTAGCGAGAGTCAATATTAATCTTTTCCATAAAGTTATTGATGGCGGCCTTCCAACAGATAAAATATTTAATTCTTCACAATCTCCAGGACCTAGAAGTATTCATAAGAGAAGGTTTTAAGCATGATTAAAAAAACCTTTGTCTCTTAGAATATTTGATACAAAATAAACGTTTTCCGAAGTTCTTAAATTTGTTATCACCGCCATGACGCGACAGTTTTCTCGGAGTTTCTTTTTTTCTAATGAGATACAAAATTCGTTTTCAAAATAAAAAATTTTAAACCTTACTTTTATTGTTTGTTTTTAATAGTTTTTTTTTAATATCTAGAAAGTCCAATCTAAAGTAATCAAAATTAATCAAATTAATTAAAATGAAATAAAACTTAACTTGATTGTGCCCGATTCAATGATCCCTTGAACTCTTCCACAAACATTCTTAAAGTTTCCATGTTTATCGGCAAATAATTCGAGGGTCTCGTGTCTCTCCTCATTATCGTAATTGATGAGAGAAAGAGAAATGCCCCAATCCACATACGCGTCCACATTCTAAATTAATATAAAAATCAATCCAAAAATTAATCTATTGTACTTTCATAACATCCGTATTTAACTTACCGTAATTGCAAAAGGAGAGCCTTTAGAATGTAGAAAAGAATGTGTCTTTTCATCCAACTCTTTTTCGTATCTGAATCTAACTAACTTACAACAGTTAGGTTCAAACTAATTCATAATAATTAAATTAATTCTGTAAAAACATGGACATACCATCTAAAAAATTGAAAATACTTAAAAATAGAAGTGATTCATTAAAACAAATTATTTATTTATAGTATCACAGATTAAAACTTATTTACATACAGAAAATAGATCAATACAACGCCTAAGAATTAAATATATAAATAAAAATAATAGATAAAATAATAATAAAATAATAATAATAAAAAATAATATTTTAAAACACCTACTGAAATCTATAATAAATATATAAATAAATAAAATAAAATAAATAAAAGAACATTTATTATTTTTTATTATAAGTAATATATACAAATTTAATTTTTTTGTTAAACAATAAAATTTTGAAAAAAAAATAAAAATGTTATGTTTATTATTTATTTTATTTTGTGTAACAATATTTTCTTGATAACTTTTAAAATATAATTATAAAATTAATTATAATAATTATCATCCATAATAAATTATATTCTATCAATGATTGAGACCCACTTTTCGGATTCGGAAAAATCAATTATATTTCTTGGAATAAATAAATAAAATATGAAAATAATTTAAATTAATTTTTAAGTTATTTTTGTAAGAACTTATTTATTGAATGTTTTATGGTTTCATACTCCATCAACAAAAATAATTTAATTTGTAAAATATTCAAATGTTAATTTTTATGTTTTTATTTTTAATAAAGGGTTTACAATTATGTATAATTTTAAAGAAACATTAAACTTTTATTTCATTGAAAAAACTCAGACAATTCCTTTATTCTTGCAAATAATCTTCTTTAAATCTTTTAGAATGTAGTATTTCAGGGAATTTTTTATTCTTTGATTATTTTTTCTTTTAAACCTTTCTTAACCAATGTTTTTGTAACTAATTTGTCCAATTTATCTGTTAAGTGCACCGACACAATTGCTATTCAAAGATTTATTCATTTAGGGTTATCATAGCTCTCGGAAGTTCTTCACCATTTATTATTTTTCTAATTAGTGTAGCTTCTGAATTTCTAATAATGATTATTCAAACAAGTAATTAACTAATTTTAAAATTATTCAAAAATTTTAAATGTCTTTAATCAAAACATGAAACATTTTTATTTTAATTTTTGAAAATATTACTTACTTAAGAAATTAATCGATATTATTAATTTTAAAATTTAAATTGTCTCAGATTAATAAATTTTCATTAATTTTAAAAATGTAAATTCTGTACGCATGATTAGTTGTTTAAATTAGAATAAATCACCAATTTTTCAAATAGATAGGAGAATCACTAGCCCAATATCGGTACACTCAAAAAAACACACCACATCCATACATAATTTAAAATGTTCCTCGCAGTAATCTTAATGTTGCGACCTAAAAGTTTATTTGTGGACATGCTGTTCCTTAAGAGTTTTCAGAAAGAGACATGTGTTGTTATTAAATCAAATAAGAAAAAGTAAATTATCAATAATAAATATAATTATACACATATTTATAATGTCTTATTTATTTTAAAAAAATATATTCGATCAATTTATATGTTATTTTAAGTTATTTATTTTATATGTTATATTTCATTTAATTTTAATCATAAATTGATATAAATATTCTTATTCCCTTGGGTCAGAATAATTAAAATAAAAAAAAATAATTGAAATGCTTCATTTTTTTTAAATAATCTGATAGATTATGAGACAATGTTTATATTGGTTAAAAACAACACTCATCCCTTAAAAGATATATTTATAGACAATATATTTTGACGGATCAACCGTCATCTTCAGGTCCCTGATTAATAATTAATTTATCTGGTATATAAATACAAAAAGGATGATTGTGCAATTGATTGCATGAAATCATGCTAATCAAAAGAAATTAAAATTTTATGAATTCGTTACATCCAAATGTTACTTTTATAGTTGAAAATGAAACGAATGAAGTCTTACCTTTTCTGGACCTTTTGATTAAAAGAAAATCTCTTAGTTACGAGACTAGAATTTATAGAATGCAAACTGATGCAGGTTTGTATACTTAACCGGATAGTTTTTGTGAATTGAAGTATAAATGAAACATGATTAAAGACTTAGTTTATTGCCCGTGGTCGTTTTCTTCCACTTTTGTTAAATCTGTAGAAAGTGTTAATAAAGTAAGTTATTTGTTAAATCAGAATGGTTATTCTAAATCTTTTCTGGAAAAATAAATAAAAGGAAACATTAAATAAAATATTTTTGAAAGATTATTCGAAAAATCAGAGTTTAGCTTCTCCAGATGGATCTCAGGCATATTATTAATATCTAATGATACTTCAATTTCTTTCTAAATATTGTTTAATTGTACCTTATTCTTTATTTATTTTCGGCAATAAATCTCCTACGCCATTAGGATTGTGTTCGGATCTCATTTACCAATATACATGTAATGGGTGTAACCCACATACATTGGAGAGACTTCACGTAATCTCAGTAAGAGAATCTAGGAACACAGTCGCAATGAAGATGGAAGTAACATTGCAGGACATAGAAGTGATTGTAAAGGAGATATAACTTCGCAAGACTTTAAAATTCTGTGCACTCAATTTAAAAATTATTGGGAGAGAGTGACATGTGAAGCGTTATATATAAGATCTTTGGATCCTAAAATTAACGTTCAAACTGCATTCTCTACAACTTTGTTGACAGTTTTTAAATGATGTACTGCTGACGTATTGATTGCATAATCATTAACTGCACTATATCAGTAAATTTCGTTTGAAAAATCATTTGTTCTGATGATGACGGTTAAACCGTCGAAATTAATAACCTTTGATTGGCTTAAGTATTTTTTATTTGATAATTTGCCAATTTTATTTCAATTTATTCACAATTATTTTATTTATTTAAAGTTTTAAAATAGATTATTCTCAAAAATTTTAAACTTTACACACACTTTATATTTCAAATAATTGAAACATTGACACAATTCCAAATCAGAATGCAACATGCAAATAGAAAACACAAAACATTATTTAAAAATTGTAAGAATTAAATTAATAAACTAAAGAATGTATTTTTTTGATTATTTCTAAATACTTAGTATCATTTTTCAACCGACTTTTTTCATTTTGGTAAAATACAATGTCTTATTTTGCTTGTAGCCCGGTCAATATATTGTGATAATGTAGTCGAAAAATTATCTATGCGAGTTTATTATTAATCTTTTAATTAAAATAATTAAAAGAAAAAACACAAAAAAAGCATAAATATTTTATTTTTTTAATGCATCAACTCTGATAATTGGATACTCGAACAGATCTGGTCGATAGTGGTGGCCTAAATTAACCATATTTATAATTAAATTGATGAATGATTTCATACTTTTCCAGAATTGTAGATGTCATCTTTATTTGAAATTAAATAGATTATCAAATTAAATTCCATACAAAAATCTTACCTTTGCAAAACTAAAATAATGAAAATGAATTAAATTTTTAAATTATAATTAATACATAAGAAATTTCAATTAAAAACAAAAACAGTATTATAAAATTAATCTTTTGCATTGGTAAATAATAATTATTATAATAAGTTCCTCATAAGTTAATAAAACATTCCAATGTCATTAAAAAGGTCACACTTGGGTGACAACAGCTATAACATTAATTATTTTTATGAATTTGTTAATTTATCTCTTTGCTAACAAATTTTAATAATTAAGAAATGACTAAACTTTTAAAATATAATTTTTAAAAATTTTTAAAGATTTTAAATTAAATTTTGATCAAAAAGTTTTGATATACATAATTTTTGACAATAATAAATTTGAGCTATAATTAAATATTAATATGGTGCACTAAAATGTTTTCTTAAATTGGAAAATGAATATTATTTTAGAATAAATTTTATCGATATAAAATTAAGTGTTATTATTTTGTAATAAAAAAATTTTAATTATAGAAATTGGTATAATTACCATATCAATAAGATTTTTTGAACATGTATTAATAGTTGTCTTTACAACAATTATTCAAACCGCTTTCACTATTCGTCATTTTCCTTGATTAATATTTACTTCTAAAGATCATCCAAATTTATAAAAACAAATGGGAAATATTTATGATGTAAATTAATTATTAGCATTCTCATTGATTGAAATTAAATCTAAACATTTAAAAAAATAATATACTAAAATTTTAAATTACACAAAAATTAAATACTTGCATTTAATTAAGTATTTAAATTAAGTATTACATTTCAAAATATAAATATTACATTTGAAACTTATTTTAAATATTTGTCCTTTAAAATTAAATGAAATTATTTCCACATATTAGGAATCACAGAAATTTTCAATCATCCATCTGGGTAGGAGAGGCACAATCCGAATCAACACACAACATGTAAATTATAAAACAAACAATTCAGAATATTCCTCACAGGAAATCATAGAATATTTTTAATCGCTTTATTTTTATATTATTTTTAAGTTAAGGTTTTTAAAAATTTAATCAGAATTCAAAAAATTAAGATAAGTGTCAGCGAATCGATTATTTAAAGGAAATAGAAAATTTTTTATCATAAATTTATTAATTGGGATTATAAGAATTTTGATGACTATGAATTCTAATTCGAATATCGAAAATGATATAAACGCAACAAACAATTTTGAAAATATATTTTGATATATCACATTAAGTTCTTAAAATATATTTCAAATGAGAAATTTTATATTTTCACAAGTTTCGTGTATTTCGAATTTACTGCAGCTTTAGGAAGGATCTTTTATTTTCATTTCCTGTAAAAACTTCTAAATCTTCAAAAAATATACATAAAAACAATTTCAAATTTTGTAATTTTACAAAACTTTATTTTAATTTGTTTTCAACAACAAATTATTTGCTTTACAACAATTTTTCTTCACTTATTATAAAATCCGTCCTATGAAAAGTTTAACTCTTGTACTTGTATCCAAGATCCTTTACATTAGTAACAGTTGTAAAAAATAATGATACTTCAGCGTCACCGGTTACAATAGAGTACAGCAACATGAACAGTCAGTGAGATTTTCATGATCCATGTGGTTGACGAAGTCTACAGGGGTTTGTGAAATCTTGAATGGTGCAAATAAGCTTTAATTATAAATTTCTTCTTTTTTATGCCAAAATGATAGCGCTTCTTTGTTAAGATATCCTCCACAACTAAAATGTCTCATTGAATCCAATACATCGATGAAAAAATGAATCTTTTATATATTTTCCTGGAGTATTGAATATAGACTTCAAACCTTATTTTAAACCTTATTGAAGTTGAAAATTGAGCGTGAAGAATTATTTCGGTAATTTTGTGAGTATAAATATTCGTTTCAATTTTCTATTGAATATCCAAATATAGTTCCTCAATAATTTATAGAGCACCGTCAAAGCAAAAGTTGAAGTCATTGCAAAATGACACTTTCAAAATAGTTTTTGAAGCTAGTATACATACATTTATATAGAGTAGCTATAGTTATGCGTTTAATATAAAACAACATTTCACCACTTTCTAAGGATCTCCTGTAGCATCTCCGCGATCTTTTATAATATTTTTGCTCTTTAATGTTAACATAAATTTCATTACTATATAATGTCTTGTATTCACAATGTCGTCATTATCTAAATGAAAGTACATTTTAGTAGAACCTTAGTTCCAAATAGTAATTATCATCCATTATCATTTCTGAATTAGTTACAAAAATCGTAAATTATAATTCCAAGGAAGGCTCAAGCACGTTTTCATATTAAAATCCTCCGATATTGTCAATAGCAAATTCAAAATAAATTCATCAAAATAGTAGTGCTCAGAGAATTTAACAAACCAAGATGTCTTAAAAATATTTGAATGACTAAAGAAGAACAAACAAAAGCCCATTTTGAAAAAATTCCAAAAAAAACCAAAAAAGCCAAAAAATCCAGTGCATGTTGAAAAAAGACAATGCAAACAAGAGCTCATTTGGTTAAACCTTTTCCAAAAAGTTGAAGAATCAGAATTTGACATTTTAAAAACTTATTTTATACAACAAATAAGATTTTTTAAACAATTTTTAAATAAATTTCCGAGGAACACCTTTCATTTTATTTTTTTTATTTATAGATAAAAATAATAATTTTTAAATAAAAATAAATAATTTTATATTTTATTTAATTTTATTTTACAAATATATTAATTCAAAATTTATTAAAGTTAATAATTCAAATTAATTTGTTTATTTTACAAACCTATTTTTAGTTCAAATTTAAATGAAGTCTTATATTTTAAAATTTGTAATGAAATAATTTATTTTTTTTGTAATTTAATTAGTAATGAAATAAATTTGTAAATTGATTTTAATTTGAATTTCGTATTCAAATTAAAATCTTTATCATTTAATAATATAATTATTAGCTTCTTTTATTGAAGCATAACTTTTTTCTTCTTTTTTAATTCTATGCTCCCATTTGTTCCACCCGACCCTTAGCTTGCATTGAGAATCTGACGGAGGCAACATGGTTGTGCAGTTGTTTATTTAGATTTTGCTGGGCCCTTTTATTGAAAGGTGAATGTCGACGTTGTGGCGAATGTCGAGGTGGACAGTAGAGGCTGTCCCGATGCTCTGTACATACAGGACGATGCGATTAAGCGGTACTTTGTTTGTCTATCAATTCTTCAAATGCAGCTTCCGCGTCAGCATAAATATCGCACTTGAGTGGATCACCGGTCGATACACCATATCCGGAATAATCATAGCAGAATATATTCACATCGAACCGAATCGACAGAGCTAGCAGGAATCTAGCCACGAGTCTGATATCGACACATACTCGGTCGTCGTCAGATATTTCTTCCACAAGATTCTGTGAGTATTCATCGATCATTTCTCTCTTGACGATTTTTTCTTTCTTCATTTTGGTGCTCACGAAATTTTATTTCAAACTTTTGCCTCAAAATCTCTCGAAACAATATCGAATTATTTTAACACAATTTCATCAAGTCAAATAATCAATTCAAGTCACGTAATCGATTTATTTTGAATTACACAAAAACGATTCGCTTTCACAAGTCGATTTTAATTAATTTAGCAAAACAAAACCAAAGGTTATAATTCCACAAACTAAAATATGTTTTATAATTGCTAATTGTCGAAAATTGGCATTTATTTTCTTTTCCGGTTTTATAATTAAATCCGAAATCAAAAAGAGTTTTCATTACTAAAAATTTATTTTCAATCCACAGTTTTTTTAATTTCAAATTTGGCGCTTCTTTTTCCAATAAATTTGAAATATTTAAACAACACACGTTTATTATAAAATATACATTAAATAAAAATACAATTAATATAAACACTGAGAGAGTCATAAACACATCCGAACATCATACCAAAGTTACACGAATTAAATTAACAACAATCATAATTTACAAATCATACTTACAATAATTTCGATAATTTTTTACAAAAACAATTTTTAATTTTTTTACATCAAAAAAGTCCGTGACACAAATCAATCATAAAAAATTTACATTCAAAATAAAAAAAATCATAATCATAAATTACCCAAATTTTCCCAATCAATTTCAATTTCGACCAATTAATTAACATAATTCGATTTTTTCTCCAAATCACGTTCGCAATTTCGATTTGATTAGAAAACAATTTCAACGATAATATAAATAATGATAATAATTTAATTTAAAAATATAATAATTCAAATGTTCAAATCCCGAACACCGTTTATTTTCGTTTACTTTCATTCTTGAATTTATATTTCTTTCATTCTTGAATTGATTTCTTTTGCGAAAAAAATTAATATATAAAATAAAGTAAAAAAACAAATACATAAATAAACATACACACAATTGACACAAAAAAATCAACACAAAGATACCCTCAACACATCACACTTAAAAGACGGACGAATAAAAACAATGGTTAAATATAAAAATAATAACGTGATGCCAGATGAAACAATAGTATTACGTATTTTGTCTTGACCAAGACAGTATACACCAACATAATTAATTCCTGGAACAATTTCAAAATAAATAGTATAGAGTTAAAAAAAACAAGGATAGAACCAATTTAAAGGTACCATCGGCGAGATATAATTTTGCTCTTGCTAGAACATTTAAAAAATCACTAGAGCCAAGCATATTAACTCGATTTTCACCGGGACCTGAATCAGAAAGAATCATACTTTGAAATTCATTTGGAATATAAAAATAATGAGCGACAAATTTCCAGATTTCCGAAACAAATAATGATTACACGAAAATTCTTATTTAATCGACCGAAAGGAAAAGAAAAAATCTGATATCCTTCCAGCTTATACGATCCAATTAAATATTTTGGATAATATAATTATGCATAAATTGTCACGGTATTAAATGTCGCAGGTATTAAGTTTCGGTGATTAACTGTAGTAGTATTAAGTGTCACGGTATTAAGTTTCACCAAACCCAAATTTAAATAAAGTCTTATATTTTAAAATTTGTAATGAAACAATTTCATGTCGAATTTTATTACAAATATTTCATTCCAAACTTATTAAGTTTATTTTGATTTCTAAGTCTTTTTATGAAATGTAATTATCATTTTTTACTTTAAATTATTTTATGATAACTCTTCATTTTTTTAATTAAAAATGTATATGAACTTATTTTCTTTTAATCGTAAAATCATTATATTTTAATTTATAATTCTTTTGAAATTTATTTTTTTTAGATTTAATTCAAGAATGTATGCGAGATTCCCAAAATCCTCACGCTTATCATTATATTTTATTCATATCGACTTTTGTCATAATTCAATTTTATTCACGCCATAACTTAATTTTTTGGCTTTTGTCTTTATGAGTAGTTTTAAACTGGCGCGTTTTGTCTTTTTTATGCTGGCACTTTTCTATGTAAGCTTTCCTCTGAATTGATAATTGCAATTTTCCGTACGCAAATCTTCGGAGCTGGATATTTTGGCAACGCTTTTTTGACGCCTGACAATTCGAACTGTTTTTATTTTTTTTATTTTTATGAGGAACGATGTTTTCTTATTTTACACAAACCAGATATCAAAATTGCTAAATATAAATATCAATATATAAATTTTAATTAAATTATAAATATTTTTAATATGTTATCGTATAAAATAATTTTCATTAAGTGTCCAAATAACTTTTATTTTTAAAAATTTAAACTTTAAACTTATTTAAAAAATATGTTGTAATTATAAAAATTAAGCTAACAACTTAGTTTAAAATTTAGGTTAACAATATTAACTTTAAAATTATGTTTATTTAGTGTAAATTAAACAAATTTATTGAAATTAATCTTTTAACGATTGATATTATATTATGAAGAAGAAAAAACTGAAATTTTTTTATTAAGGATTTTCCTTTGTGTACATTAAAGACGGCTTTTTAAAATTTAGGAGGGGTGAAAAAAGATGTATATAGTTCGAGTACACACTACTTTGGACAATAATTCATTCAAATTCACAAACGAGCACTCTCATGCTTCAAATCAGCCACAAATAGAAATGCAACAAAGAATATCTTCTATGTTATCAAAATTTACCAAATAATAAGAAAACACCAACAGTTCTTTTTCGGAGAGTTATTTAAGGAGTTTCTGAATCTGCTTGAAGTCGTTTAGTAAAATTGTTTAGCGGCATTGAAATGAACTGATAAACGCTACCCCTGCGTTTATTATTAAACAGCATCGCTGAATAGTCCAGCGCCGAATATTTCTGATTCGGTATATCAAATATCGTTTAATTACATCTAGACATTCGAGTATTTGGTGAGACTTGGACTGATTCAGTACCACGAATTCAAACCAAAATTTAGTAAAAAATAGTAAAATAATAAAAGAATCAGGATTTAAATTTACAGGTTTGCTATTCCGAGTTATAGAATGTACTCATGTAGAGATTCCGCTTTATTCTATATATATGTTGTATATACTATTTATTTTTTTCTATTGTTTCTGAAAATGTCTATATATATTCGATATTTAAGTACAATGTAAAAGTATTCATCTCAACAAGAACAATGCTATAATGATAACCAAATATAAGAAGGATTCGTAGAATTAAATTTTATAACTTTTTAAAACCGTTACATAATTTAAAACAACTTTACATATTTATCAATTCAAAAAATTAAATAAATAAAGAAATAAAATTTATCTTTATTAAAAAAATAAATGTTCAATTCAAAAATAATGTGATATAAAAATAAAAAAGTAAAAACAAATGTGTCTCATCCATCTCATTCGTTTCTATAATATGTTTCAGATCGTGTAACACATGAGTCAAAAAACCCCTGATCTAGGTAAGAAAAATGAAACTTTATGAAATGAAACTTGAAGAGTAGTGCATGCATTCGAAATGTCCTATACCTGTTCAATGCCTTTTTGTAGAATTTGTCATGGTTCTCAAAAAAGGTCTTGATTTTGGCAATAACTTCTTGATTTGAGCGAAATCACTTAACCTGGAGTATTTTTGAAGTTTCAAAAAAGCCAGTAGACGCTGGGGCCAGATCTGGTGAATAAGGGGGGTGAGGAAGAAATTTAAAACATAATTCCTTAAATTTAACCGTCTTTTTAGTCGACTTGTGGCAGGGAGCATTTTCTTTGTGAAACACCACTTTTTTTCTTTAGCATATGAGGCCGTTTATTCTTGATTTTATCACTCAATCGATCTAATAATGTAATATTCACTATTGATAGTTTGACCTTTCTGAAGGTAGTCTAAAACAAGATACCATAGACATCCGAAAATTTGGATGCAATAACTTTGTCAGCTGAATTTTGAGTTTTTGGTCCTTTTGGACGACTTTCAGTGCATTATGTCATTAACTTGACGATCATTTTGATTCTGGTGTGTTGTAGTGGATCCATATTTCATCTATTGTCACATATCAATGCAAAAAATTATTTTTATCTCTATTGAACAGCTTCAAACTGCGAAGTAAATCGTTCATGGTTTTTTTGTCTTTGTTCTGATGCCAGAAAAAGCGGAACACATTTCGAAATTTTTGTATAAAACGGTGAAGGCAATACCTGATATTTTCAAGATGACGGCTTTCTCACGCAACTTCACTTTACATTCCTTCAAAACTATATCGTTAATTCTTTTTAGGGTTTCCGGAACAACAAGCGGCAAACAGGGCCTTTAGAATCATCGATAGTTACACGGTCGAGATTCAATTTGGCAAACCAATCAATCATAGTAGATGTCCCTGGTGCAGAGTCTCAATAACGTTTCTAAAGCAACAGTTTCGCCTCAACAGTATTTTCCCCATATATATCCATCAACATTTTCAACACTCAAAATTCGGTTTTATCCATTGATCTAAAATTTATAATACATGTGTCACAAAAACTTATAACTTTAAAAATATTATGACAATGTAATTGTTTTTGACACATCGTTTAAAAATGCTGCTAAGCCAAAATTGTGAGATAACTTCAACAGTGAGGTCATAAATGTGTCAGTTAGACGACTTTTTGAGTCATGTGTTACTTGCAGGAGGAGCATCAATTCCTCATTAAAGAAAATAATTAACTAAGTTTAATTTGAATTTTTATTTAACTTTTACTTTTAATTTGTTCATTCTTATACTTATTTCTATAATACTTGTTATTTTAAAAATGTGCTCAATGAAAATGTAAGTCAATAGATCGAATAAAATATAAAATGATACTGATAAAACATTGTTTTTTTTGTCAAAATATAAATATCTTATCAAGTTTATCAATCTTCTTTATCCATAAAGAAAACTCAGCAAGAATCTAGGGCTTGTTGTTGGTAGAATTCTTAAACTGAGACATAAACTTAATGTTTGGTCGATGACCCTTCTGTGCTTTAATGTACGGGAAAACTCGGTTTTTTTCTGTATTCAGTGTATTTTTGTTTAATTTTATTCAAAAATTTATTTCGAAATTTCTAAAATTATAATATTTTAATAAATATCTTAAATATATAGAAAGAGAATCATAAAGAGACCGAAAAGCGAAATTCAATCCATAAATTCGAAAATAATAAGAATAACAGCAAATTTCTCGTCATGAATTTTTTATTTTATTTATTTTACTTCTGTTTTGTTTGTAACCAAAAAATTTAAATTTAAAATGTATAAAGTTAAATGACGAAATAATTTACATCACAAGACTCTCATCATAGTACACTAAAAACATTCAAATATACTTACCAAATCATCGAATTCATTCTTTGAATCTGCAATGAAATCGTGGCTTTAAATATTCAGTATTATTATAATATAAATTTTATATTTTTTTATATTTTATAAATTTTATATTTTATAAAAATATATCGGTACTATTTCCACTTACCAACACAAACCACATGAAACTCTTTAGATAAATATCAAAAATATTTGCAATTTTTACATAATAATTTTTATATTATAGTAGGAATTACACATTTTTTAATTTCCACAATCAGTGTTATGAATTGTAGTAAAGAAATGTATTTCTCATAAATATTTTTTTAAATATATTTTTTGCCTTATTATCTGAATTAAATATGGTAACTTTAATAAAAAATAAAAAAACCCATTTTTAAAATTTATTCACAAACCAAATTTTAGTGTAACTAGTAAATCAAAAAATTAATTTTTTATATCCATTCTTTCTGCAGACAGAACTCTACTGTCTACAAAGTTTTAATTAAAAAAATGATTTAAAAAAACACAAATATTCACAAAAAATAATTTAATATTGATCTTGATAAAAATATTATTTTATTTAAAATGGTAATATAAAATATTTTCCGTGTAAAAAACGCCATCACAGATTTACAACAATTGTTTCCAAATCGTTGATTGGTTGGATAATGCGTCATAATCAAATAAAACTCACATCAAGTCTCATTTGATATTCGATACACACATACTCACACATAATTATGTACATAAGTACACTGAAATAAAAACACCAGACACACTTGATTTATACACTTATCGATGTTTGTGTTTATTGCTAAATTTCAATATAAAATTAATATAAACTACTTATAATTTATTAGTAAATATCTTGAAATTAATATTGTTCGGAAACTCTGATTTTTCCGTTTCTTGCATTTTGGGACTTTAAAAAGTTTTTTTCGATCAAATTTTTACATAATCATTTATTGTCATCGAGAATGAGTAAGTGTACAAAGTTTGAAAAAAATCGATTGAGTAAAAAGCCTTCAAAAACAGGTTTCTAAATTCCATGGATACATATATATATATACCTATATAAGAAGTAAGTTAATAAAAAGAATGAAAAAAATAGAGTGATTAATTGTTATTTATTCTATTCTTTTTATTAGCTTGTTTACTTGGAATTTAGAAACCTATTTTTGTAGGCTTTTTACTCAATCGATTTTCTTTAAACTTTGTACACATACTCATTCTCGATGACAATAAATGATTATGTAAAACTTTAATCAAAAAAAACTTTTTAAAGTCCTAAAATGGAAAAAAATAGAAAAATCGGAGTTCCCGAACAATATTAATTGCAAGATCTACATATAAATTATAAATATTTATTGTGTTATTTTAATTAAAATTTTTAATTTTAAAGACTTTGTTGGCATAAAGAATGGATATAAAAAATTTAATTTTTTGATTTACTAGTATAGTTTAAAAACTATTAAATCAAACACCTAAAGAAAG